>JAOTON010001827.1:1802500-1925000 GCA_034440635.1 Lepas anatifera | reverse complement strand
GACTCGTGTAGCCGGGGACTCGTGTAGCCGGGAACTCGTGTAGCCGGGGACTTCATGTAGCCGGGGACTTCATGTAGCCGGGGACTCGTGTAGCCGGGGACTTCATGTAGCCGGGGATTCGTGTAGCCGGGGACTCGTGTAGCCGAGGACTCGTGTAGCCGGGGACTCGTGTAGCCGGGGACTCGTGTAGCCGGGGACTTCATGTAGCCGGGGACTTCATGTAGCCGGGGACTCGTGTAGCCGGGGACTCGTGTAGCCGAGGACTCGTGTAGCCGGGGACTCGTGTAGCCGGGAACTCGTGTAGCCGGGAACTCGTGTAGCCGGGGACTCGTGTAGCCGGGGACTCGTGTAGCCGGGGACTTCATGTAGCCGGGGACTTCATGTAGCCGGGGACTCGTGTAGCCGGGGACTTCATGTAGCCGGGGACTCGTGTAGCCGGGGACTCGTGTAGCCGAGGACTCGTGTAGCCGGGGACTCGTGTAGCCGGGGACTCGTGTAGCCGAGGACTCGTGTAGCCGGGGACTCGTGTAGCCGGGGACTCGTGTAGCCGGGGACTCGTGTAGTCGGGGACTCGTGTAGCCGGGGACTCGTGTAGCCGTATACCGCACCAGGGACTCGTGCAGTCGGGGACCCATGAAGCCGTATACCGCACCAGGGACTCGTGCAGTCGGGGACCCATGAAGCCGTATACCGCACCAGGGACTCGTGCAGTCGGGGACCCATGAAGCCGTATACCGCACCAGGGACTCGTGCAGTCGGGGACCCATGAAGCCGTATACCGCACCAGGGACTCGTGCAGTCGGGGACCCATGAAGCCGTATACCGCACCAGGGACTCGTGTAGCCGGGGTTTCGTGTAGCCACATACCGCGCCGGGGCCGGCACAGTACCGACTTGGTCACAGAGGACGAGCTGTCATGTGATGAGCACAGACGGAGCCCATCTGGGCCTGACCCGACGCCAAATTACCACAGCGCGACGGCCACACCAGCCATGGCGCCACCATTCCGTAAAGCTGAGGAATGTTGGAAAACCTGTCAGCTCTACGTTAGCGTGCTTGCTCTAATGAAACCGGCACCACAGCTGTGTCAGCCGTTTTTTTTAACAGTCGAGGAACAGCTGATGTTTGCTGTCATTTCTGAGAGGAAACGGCTTAACGCTCCACTAGCTCTAATTCGCCTGCCACTATGATCCGACAAAGATCTGACAAGACGCTGAACAGAAAAGAACAGGGCGATGCATTCGTAATGAGCGAATCATGTCAATCAAATAATCTTCCCGTATAATAAGATCGTAATTCCCAGCCAGTGTTACATTACAAAACGTTTCCGCTTTTTATGACAGCCACTTTTCAAAAATGGCCATTAGTAATTGGATGTTGAAGGAATATCGAATTAATATATCCAAGACTGTCGGTCCGACCAGCCTTATAATTTTCTAGCCACGGCGAGGGCAGATTATCATCTAAGAACACGTAACTTGTCCAGCCACAAAAGGTGGTAGAAACAGCGTTTCCACTACTTCGTCCTAATTAGTTCGTCTAGTTCTACGGGCCATAGAAAAAGCTCCAGAATCAAAATTCCAGAACAGCTGATTTTACGGCGATAAGAGAGGCTGAGTAATGTGCTCCATCAACAAGTTGAAACGACATTTAATTTTCGGACGCTTTAAAGCTTAGAGGTGAAGTTAAAGGTGGTGACATCGCGGACTCTAAACGTGATGTTTTAGGACGCGACCATCGGCCGATCTTAGACGTGAGCCAGCTCCTCGGATACAATACAGAAACAAGACAATGACCGTGACGTCATTCCTGGAAACAGCACACTTGTCCCCTATCGCATCAGACACGACACCCCACATCCATACCTTCTCAGGTAGTAGAAGAATGATGCGAAGTTGGCGTCGAGCAGAGTCGGATGAGAAGTGGACGACCGTTTCGGAAAGGTCGAGAAGAAGCAGTTGGCCAGCAGGGAGGCGATGAAGCGTCGGTCTAACTCGACGGTGCAGGCTGAAACCAAGACGAACCTCGTCAGCATACCAGGCGTACGCACATCTCCGCTGTTTTTCTCGTTCGACTTCAACTGTATAATAATTGTTGGTGTTTAACGACGCACCAACTGCCAGGGTCATACAGCGTCGCCAAATCTCACCCTGTTGGAAGGGATTTTGGGGATCAGATCGACTTATTCAGAGGCTCCGCCGAGACTTGAACCTGGGACCGATGGCTTAGAAGACAAGGCTGCTATCCACTAAGCCACCTCATCCCCGACTTCAACTGTGATTGGGTCTGTACCTGTTGCTGATGAGGTAGAATAAACAAACTGAAATGAATGCATCAGCCCGATATCATCAATGCCACCTACACCGATTGCAAATATTGCGTGTCGCACGTGAGGTTTATATATAATAATTTTGGGGCTTATCGACGCACCAACTGCCAGGGTCATATGGCGGTGAAGTTTATATCGTAGTGGGAGTGAAGGCCTCCCCCTGCACCCTAGATTATAAATGGAGATAAGGCGGGACTATCCCGTGCCGTCAATCTTCGGCGGAGTAGTACAGGGCAGAGGCTACAGCAGGCGTCATTGCTAGTGTGTCGAGCCCGCTAGCCACTGGGAGGCCCTTCAGCCCTCTCCAGCTCAGCCTAACAATGCTCCGCTCAGGTCGCACGCCGTTCTTGGCCAGCGCTTGATGGCATTCCCTCGCACTGCTGTCACAGTAGTGTCGTTCTACAGCAATTTACTTTTACGTGTGGGTGAGCCGCTCCTTGTAGGGGATTTCAGCGCCACGTCTGCTGTCTTTTTATCAGCCTGTTTCCAACACGCACAAATAACACCGTTTTGTCAGCGAAATTTTGGATCGCACGTAAAGTTTTCTGTCACCAGACCCATCATCTTTTGACTTAGAATACTCAAGAAAACGAGATTCGAAGTTCTTTAGAGGAGATACCTAGATACATGTTCATTTCCAGCTCAAGGTAAACACGGTGCAATTATACCTGATCGAGAAAGAGCGAGGTTCAACCTCTAAGTTGATGAAGACGATAAGCAACATACGTAACTGCCAAGTGCATTCGAATGTTTCTTTCATTTTTCATTTTATGTTTCAAAGGTCGTAATTGGCGCAGCAAAAGAGGGCTGAACCAGCTTCGTTAATAAAAACCTAAAGACTCAGGAAGCTTTTAGCCGTGGAAAATTTATGGAGGTAAAAAGAGCTTTGGGGGTCAACGCAACGGCAAATCCGCACACACACAGCCATGAAGCCAAACTTTGAAAATAGAAAGCTAAGTAAAACGAGCTTTCTGTCTGAGACCCCAACTCTGTGGCTACACTCCAACCAGCAAGGCAAATACCCAGCTTGTCGTAGAAACAGGAGTAAAACACCAAGGAGCGTGGGTCGTGACCGTGTTCCTGAACAGCTGCCGATAGCCTTCTGGAAGTGTGGCCCTCTGAGTATCTGCGGGCGACTGTCGGCGGCGGCGTGGGTGGGCCGACCCAGGACGCCCAGACAATCCCGCTTAGCTGAGAGGCTCACTCACACAAAAGGCGGCACGCGCATAAATCAGAGCCAGCGTCGAATCAAAGCGCGCGCGCCGGCCGGCCGGTGCTGTCCGTCTCCAGCACCACCTCCATGTAGGGAGAGCGCCATCACACGAGCGCGCCGGAGTCGCCGCCGAAACAGGTCCTCCTGCCTCTATCGCTGCAGCTCTGGCAGCCACGCTGCACTGTCGTTCACAAACGGCCAACTTGCAAGTCTACTGACCGCTGTCGCCATTGTGTTATACAACAGCAGCCACACCAAATGTGTAGCATTCCAAGCAAGGCTGCCGCTGACATGTATTTCTGACAGGCGTGCGCCTATCTGATGGCAACTCGTCCTAGTTGCCTGGGCCATTCTCGGAGAGTTCGGAGGCATGACTGCCGGTTATTGTCAGATCAGAAGTGGCAAGTGGATGTTTCTGACCAGGTTTCGATTCTCAGACGCGGCAGTTCTGATAATTGATTTTAGGGGCTATGTATTTATTTCTTTATGGACGCAACAGCCAGGGTCATATGGCGTGGCCCTTAAGAGTTTGCCGACTCTTTCCCTATTGGAAGGGTTCCTCGGGAGCCAGCTTACTCCTTGTTCAGGGAAGCCGCCGGGCCTTGAACCCGGATCGGCTGCGTGGACGCCAGCTGCGCTGACCACTCCACTTCCGCACCCCCGCGACAGTTGTGAATTACACTTGCTCGATCCCGACCATCCCAGAGTTGAGGGCCGGTTCGAGGAGTGTCTACCATCCGATATTATCCACTTTCTTCCCGCCGGCTGCACTTCAGACAAAACCAGAACTGCACCGTTCAGAGCGAATCAAAGACATTGGTTTCAATCATCCCTTACAAACATGGGTTACCTTCACAATCCTGGATAATATCGCTTTACGAATTTACGATCGTCAAATACCATTTTTGACTTCCACGCCACCTGTATTCAGTAGAATAGACAACTCTCCCGGCGCGAACCACAGCACATCTTTTAGCAGGGAAGCGGGTGATTGCCAATCAAATTCTTGAACATAACATCTTTGAAGTGTGCTGCTTGTAATACAAAACCATTGCAATAGCATTTTTGAGCGATAATTTTACGCTAGGCCAGTCTAAATTGCAATTTCTATCTTAAACGGAATATACTGCCTTGTCAATTTTTTTCATGGACAACGCAAGTTAAGTTATCTATAAAGACTTTAAAACATAATGTGATTTACTTGGGATTGACCTACGCATTGCACGCCCTATGAGTCTGGCCGCTAGGGTGCTACTCGCAGCACATCAAACGTTGCAAAAACAATGCCATTGTTAACATTTATCTCTAACATAAGTGGTAGTCACGCAGTTAGGAGAATCCAGACCAATAAAATCGTTGCCACCAGATGGAAAGATACTCCTACATGGTTTGAATTAGGGTCTGAAGGCCCTTCATTTTGAACTTAAAGTTGTGCAGAAATTTAAAACATAGAATGAGAGAAATGAAATATGCACATCTCTCGATACGCTCGCACATTGTAGAACGTGTCTCTCGACGCAGTAAAAAATGCATAATATTTCAACACATATTAGAATAGTTAGTCACTCCCTTTAAGACGAGAGAGAGAGAGAGAGAGAGAGAGAGAGAGAGAGAGAGAGAGAGAGAGAGAGAGAGAGAGAGAGAGAGAGAGAGAGAGAGAGAGAGAGAGAGAGAGAGAGAGAGAGAGAGAGAGAGAGAGAGAGAGAGAGAGAGAGAGAGAGAGAGAGAGAGAGAGAGAGAGAGAGAGAGAGAGAGAGAGAGAGAGAGAGAGAGAGAGAGAGAGAGAGAGAGAGAGAGAGAGAGAGAGAGAGAGAGAGAGAGAGAGAGAGAGAGAGAGAGAGAGAGAGAGAGAGAGAGAGAGAGAGAGAGAGAGAGAGAGAGAGAGAGAGAGAGAGAGAGAGAGAGAGAGAGAGAGAGAGAGAGAGAGAGAGAGAGAGAGAGAGAATCTCGTCATCTAAGTACCTATTACGGTATTTACTCCATGGGTTATTCAATACAAATCTCGTTAAAAGGGAAAACTGGGCTATTGACGTGCCCATCTTCCCTTCAAATAGCTCATCCAGCAAAAGACTGCGGCGCCGCTGGCCGGGACTGAAAGGCTGGCGGCAGGCGGCGCGCGCACGTGACCCGGCGCTGACCTGCGACACCTGCCGCCATTGCCGCCGGCGCCAACGCAAGATGAGAGCTGTCACGTGCGCCAGTATTCCATCAGTAAGGGCGCGCAGCTGGCGCGCGCAAACATCGCCTTCAATTAGACGCACAGCGGCGGCAGCGGCGTGCCGGCAGCTCACAGAGCCACCTCCAGGTCAGCTGGGTCGCAGCTGGGTCAAATGGGGTCACCGTCAGTCGCAGCTGGCGAAGAAGGCAGGAAACGAGCACGCTTGTGTATGGGGAAAACGCATTCCGGCATCAGATAGGTTCCTTATTTAGGCGTCATTGATCGCGGACCGATCGCCTGGAAATAGGCCTCGCTAACGAAATGGACATCGCTCCAGATATCGAGCGTAGGCTCCGGGTTCGATTACAGCCACAGAAGTCGCTTAGAAACTGGATTCAACAAGGACTGCCAATCGAGCAGCTGCATAAAAATGTTGTCATTGTTCATCAAAAACAGATGACGAACAGGCATGCTTTGTAATGCTGCCAAAGAGACGGATGTTGTGAGCTTGTGCCGGACACGCAAGGGGAGAGGAATTCCGCTATATATCAATGAGAAAAACAACGGAGAAAGACGATTAAAGCTTTCAAAATCCGTCGACGGAACCAGAAGTTCAAGGAGTGACTTGTGGAGCCCTTTAAGGCTGAAGAATGAAGTCCGAGGCAGCAGCTGCGGGAGCTCCGTAAGCCAAACACGCAGGGTAAGTGTGCCTGAGCTAGAAGAGAGCCGTGGTTTGGTTGCAAGGGGTGAGCGGTTTTCACATAATAATTTGTGGGGCTTATCGACGCACCAACTGCCAGGGTCATATGGCGTCGCCAACTCTTTCTCTGTTGGAAGGGTTTCTCGGGAGCCAGCTTGCTCCTTGCTCAGGGAAGCCGCCGGGCCTTGAACCCGGGTCGGCTGCGTGGACGGTTTTCACATAGATGATACTTGCAGCCATCATTGTTGTTGTCATCATCATCGCCATCAGACATTTGGGGCATTCCAGGACAGATCGACCAAGGCTTGACACCACCATATCTAGAAAAAATCTGAAACTTTGTCTCCGGGGTAGTTTTTGGGCCAGAAACACGCCTGTGAGAATCTTAGCCCCCTCCGATCAACGGTGACCGAGTTATAGCCCGAGGCATTTTCGGGAGGTCACCCTGTAGACTCATCTTTGATGCTTCATAACTCAAAAACGCATAGTCTGATTAACAAGTTTTGTATATCATTGAACTCGTCTTGAACTATACTTTATTTTGAAAAAGAAAATTTCAAAATTTGAAAATTTTTGACTTTTAATTTGTTTGACCTTTTCTTTTTTACCTAGCTTGACCTTTTCCCAGTTGAAATTGCCATTTTAGACACCTAAAAAATTTTGATTAATAAAATATCTTTCGATAGGAAAAATAAAAAAATGCGTTCTTGCTATAAGTTCCAAATATTTAGCACCTAAGGTAGGTATGTAGACGGTTTTTGACCACTGCAGTAGTACAGCCTTATGTTTAACGCCGCAAACATAGTGATTGTTTTTGTAATCGGTTGCTGGCAATCATATTGCTTTGTCTTTACGAAATTTTCATCGTGCAAGTGTCAGAATTTATGACAATTAACACGCGCCCACCCGAGGGGGTGGGCGACCGGCCTCCTCAGGTCTCTACAGGTAGTAAAAAAACACCTTAGCGCAGCGCCACCGTACACCATCTATCTCTAACACAACATATTACAACTTCTGGAAAAATTTTAGAACTGGGTCATACCAGGTCAAACCGCCAAACCAGGTCAAGAGACCTAACCTCGAAAAAACTTTGGGAAGTGCATCAATAATATCAAATTTAGCCTATCGTGGTTTGATTCACATTACATAGTAAGGTCGCCCAGCAAGATAATTTTTCGTAGCAGGATTTCTATGTCGATAACCGGGAGCAGGGTCAAGGTCATGGTCTTTCCATTAGAAATGCATGGGGCAATTGGTAAATTTTGATAACTTGAGAAAATTGAGAATTGTCGAGAATTGCGATGGAGGTTTTGTTTTTTACGTTGTCGTGTCTGGCTTGCCACTGCAGTTTAATTAACACGCGCATTGACGGGGGTCTGAGCCACCTTCGCATTGACGGGGGGCGGGTACCCGCCCCCAAGATCTCGAGAACCACGGTAGGTAGCGAAAAACGGTAAACGGCGTTTGGCTGCCCATCCACTTCTCCATCGAAAACATCTGAACCATTTTTTTAAGGTCACATTTAAGAGGTCAGGTCAGGGTCAAATTATATAAAATGCATATCATTAGAACCACAAAGCCCAGGCGAGTCTAATGCAGCTAAAATAAATGCTCTATCACCATCCGTTACTGAGTTATTCCGTAAAAACCATTTTCCCATGTATTTCCAATGGAGAGGTCAGGCCTCGTACCTGACCTTAGGTCATCGATATAAAAATACCGGAACATATGTTAGAGAACTCGGTGGGGCCATTGTGTGATATGAGTTTCAATCGGATAAGTTCACCCTGCTCCGACTTATGCTATCTTAATTTTTTTTTGAGGTCGGGTCACTTGACCTGTGCTGGTGACCTGACCTGAAATGACCTAACCTTAAAATTTTTACAGAAGTTGTAAAAATGATGAGGGAAAAAGGTATACCAAGTACGGCGGCGCTACGCGCCGCCGTTTTTCTACTATCTCCGAAAAACCCGAGGGGGGGCGGGTACCCGCCCCCCGTCAATGCGCGTGTTAATATTCTTTTTACCATACAGACCTAAGCCTGGTTCTAAGTCAAAGCAGGTTAATTTTGGCATTTGACTAGGCAATATTATAAGATACATAATCCGTTTGGGCTCAACAAGAGTGTTCCAATGGCGCTGAACATTTCTTTCAACGGCTCTCCTCTGTCACCTATTATGCCGCAAAATTTAGGTTTCCACTTTGTTTCTGTAAGAAATACTGTGACCTCGAGCAACCTCAAAGATGACACGACCAAACGATTGTGTGTAACATATTCGGTAGTGATTAAAACTGGCTGTTTAGCGGCATCACTCCCAGTGCACAGTGTAATTATTCATCTGGGATTCTGGGATCCGTGTCAGCTATGAAATGATCACCTTGTAAAAATATCATGAGGCAATCTGTTCAAGTGACCAAGTCGAATGCGTTACAATTTCAGGACACTTTTTCGCATATATGAGCAGATTCAAATTACTTTTTTGGGAATGAAATTCTTTCAGACACGTTTGTTTACATTGCATGAATCCTCTCAAACGTATGCTGTGCTGCACTGGGTCACCTTGTATCGATACTACTTTTCCATCTCGGGGGACGATGTAATTGTGTGAGTTAGTGGTGCTCATAGGATAACTTATATTTGTTTCAATTATGGATAAACTCGCAACATCTTTGTAAACTTTCGTTTAAGGCTGAAAGGTCATTTATTAATAAGTTCATTTGCCCTCGTCTCCCTCAAAACAATGGATCCCTTTCTATCACTTTTAATGGCTGCAATTTTATTTTTATAAATATTGTCCAAGTTGTTTCCAGTTCAGTTTTAGGAGTAGGTGTCTCACTAGTCATCACGGGACTTTTTTACGGAGACCCCGACCCCACCACCCAAACGAGCAACTCCCACGATGAAGTGTTAACCAATGAACCAAATTTGAAAGTCCCACAAGGCATAACGACGACCGTCTACCTCAGGTAACACCCTCACCAGTCAGTTGCCAGCTGGCCTTCAGTATTTACGGTACCTACCACCTCCCAGTTGACCTAAATTATTTTTCCAGAAGTTGTAATATGTTGTGTTAGAGATAGATGGCGTACGGTGGTGCTGCGCTAAGGTGTTTTTTTACTACCTGTAGAGACCTGAGGAGGCCGGTTGCCCACCCCCTCGGGTGGGCGCGTGTTAATTGTCATAAATTCTGACACTTGCACGATGAAAATTTCGTAAAGACAAAGCAATATGATTGCCAGCAACCGATTACAAAAACAATCACTATGTTTGCGGCGTTAAACATAAGGCTATACTACTGCAGTGGTAAAAAACCGTCTACATACCTACCTTAGGTGCTAAATATTTGGAACTTATAGCAAGAACGCATTTTTTTATTTTTCCTATCGAAAGATATTTTATTAATCAAAATTTTTGAGGTGTCTAAAATGGCAATTTCAACTGGGAAAAGGTCAAGCTAGGTCAAAAAGAAAAGGTCAAACAAATTAAAAGTCAAAAATTTTCAAATTCTGAAATTTTGTTTTTTCAAAATAAAGTATAGTTCAAGACGAGTTCAATGATATACAAAACTTGTTAATCAGGCTATGCGTTTTTGAGTTATGAAGCATCAAAGATGAGTCTATAAGGTGACCTCCCGAAAATGCCTCGGGCTATAACTCGGTCACCGTTGATCGGAGGGGGCTAAGATTCTCACAGGCGTGTTTCTGGCCCAAAACTACCCCGGAGACAAAGTTTCAGATTTTTTCTAGACATGGTGGTGTCAAATTGAAATATTTTTGGTCGTTTTGTCCTGGAATGCCCCATTTGGATGCTGCAGGTTCACGTCTGAAGTGAGGGACAGAGGCTTGATAGCATCGTCGGCGGCGCGCGTCACTCTGGCCTCTGTGCGGCAAAAAGTGGCGCAGTCTCGGCGGACGCTGTGTCCGTGCCATCGGGCCGCGTCGCAACACGGTGCGCCACTTGCCGCTCTTTCCCGCGAGTGCTATGTAAATGGGCTGCGTGGCGTGCCCCCCACCGACAGTGGCGCTACAGAAGTCAGAGAACAAACAACGGGACAAAACGCCGTCTGATTTACGACAGGCGGGGACGCCACCGCTTCAGTGGAGACTGTCACTCGACTGAAGGGTGGGGCGCCGCCGCTTCAACAGGGACGGGCGCCACCACTTCAACAGGGACGGGCGCCACCACTTCAACAGGGACGGGCGCCACCACTTCAACAGGGACGGGCGCCACCGCTTCAACAGGGACGGGCGCCACCACTTCAACAGGGACGGGCGCCACCACTTCAACAGGGACGGGCGCCACCACTTCAACAGGGACGGGCGCCACCACTTCAACAGGGACGGGCGCCACCGCTTCAACAGGGACGGGCGCCACCGCTTCAGCAGAGACGGACGCCACCACTTCAGCAGGGACGGGCGCCACCACTTCAACAGGGACGGGCGCCACCGCTTCAGCAGGGACGGGCGCCACCACTTCAACAGGGACGGGCGCCACCACTTCAACAGGGACGGGCGCCACCGCTTCAGCAGGGACGGGCGCCACCACTTCAGCAGGGACGGGCGCCACCACTTCAACAGGGACGGGCGCCACCACTTCAACAGGGACGGGCGCCACCGCTTCAGCAGGGACGGGCGCCACCACTTCAACAGGGACGGGCGCCACCACTTCAACAGGGACGGGCGCCACCACTTCAACAGGGACGGGCGCCACCGCTTCAGCAGGGACGGGCGCCACCACTTCAACAGGGACGGGCGCCACCGCTTCAGCAGAGACGGGCGCCACCGCTTCAACAGGGACGGGCGCCACCGCTTCAGCAGTGGCTGTCACTTGGCAGGAAGGACGGACGCCGAGCGCGGCTGCCAACCAACAGCGTGTATTTTTTGAGAGCCCGTTGTCGAAGTATCTTGGGACTTCGAGGCAGGATCGACTGTCGATAATTTATCTCCTGGTGGTTCATCCGGCCACACGCGACACATGTGTGTTTCCCATCCACTGCGTTCCATAATGGCCACCCGCCAGGAATCGGCTGTGCCGCCGCTAATGGGCAATCAACACAATGAAATTCGTTCACTGGGAGGTGGAAGCGTACCGGGACGTAAGCATGGTGTAATTACCAGGAAGTTCGGAGCCTTCGCCATGGTTATTAATGAATTGAGAAGTGATAAAGTGCGTTTAATAAGCGAGCCGAGTAGCACGCGCGGGCGGGCCTGGCGTCGCGTCGGGGCCTCAGCAGCGGGTGAGGCCCCGGTCCGACGGACGCCCTCCGGTCCGTACCAACCGTCCGAGGACGCCTCACCGGTCACTATCGCCACCATTATTGGTCATCCATCGACAACAGGCTCCGCATATAGTGGTGAGTTTTAGAACCCCATCATTCGCGTGATTGATGAGCTTTCACCATGATTTGCGCCAATGTGTTCAGGCATAAATGCCTTGATGGTGATATCGGAAGTCTACTGGTGATTTGGCGCATCATTTCTGCGTGATATCCATCCGCTTATTTTTCTTGCTATACAAATACTGCTCCAACACTTAATTTAAAGGTATATGCACATACATTAACAGTCATGCAAGGCCGAACGAAAAAGAACGACGAATCTCGATAAATTTCATCGTTTTCTCAGATTCTCCCATCACAAATGAAAATTGCAGACTATCGATTTCCCAGCAGCGAGTGCCAAATCTCTCAAGTTTTCGGAGAGTATTCAAATTTGCATAAGTGTGAAAATATGTGCAGAAGCAAAGTGCACTTGGTTTGCACTGAGGACATACAGCAGGCATACAATAATAAAATCTGTACACCCAAAGGGTGGTAGCATTCTGCAGTTTCCTTCTACACGCATTCAACGGGTAGAATTTGACTCCTCAAGACCGGCATTTTCTGTATATAGCTATGGCAAACAGACAAGGAGGATCATCATCGGATATCATCACGGAGGATAAGAACGGACGATTCGGTACCGGGATCAAAACACTGCTTGCATTTCAAAGGTCATACACCAATTAGGCTAAATACCCATATCTCAGCGGCACTTTCCCGCCGGCAAATTAGAGACCGGTGCGATTAGGTCGCATGAGGGGTCAGCGTGTCCGATCGAGGTGAGATAACTACGCCAAATCACCGGCCTGCAAGTATTGATGACACAGTCTATCTCAGTCCATTGGCGAACCCCGTCTCCTCAGACATATATACATACATACGGCCGTAAACTGCAGGCCCAGTGCAGGTCGGAGCGAGTGGAAGCCACAGCGCTGACGCAGCCAAACACCTGTATGGTTTGTATGTATGTACATACGTGGGCTGGGTCCCGGAGAGTTGACAACTTAGCCAAAAACGGAGGCGACGCCGTAAACAAAGGCGCGGCAAAAGGTGGCACCTCCCGCGGGGGTCACCACCTCCAGCCCTCCATACGGCAGCCGTCGCGACGCTCGCCATAACCGCACACATGCATAAAGACACAGCTGACTCGACGTCTGGCTTTCAGAGCTGAAGAACACTCACCATGAGTAGCACAACGGGTATTTTGATCATCGCCTGGTCGAGAGGTTTCGCTCTGAGTTGGCCCCTTACGTATATTTCGGTACCCCTAAAAATAATACAGGGGGTACCAGCTACAATGTTTTAAATAGGAGTGGTATAACGGTTTGGCGAGCGGAAACAGAAAGGGAAAACGGTACCCTTACGAGACTTGAACCCAGATATCAGTCCTGTAGAGCAGACCAAAAACCGTGGCTTTATACTTTGTTTGCCCCAAAACCTATCGCTTGCCGAGAAATAAGCGTTTCCTGGTCGGCAACTTTGCCTTGCGCATCTCAGAGTCAGTCAGTTTATTCAGGTACGTCCCAGCATAGCAAGGTTTTTCACGTTCTAACGTCAAAAAGAGGATGCACATCATCCTCACGCCGTGTTCCGGTACGACCGCTGGTCCCAAAGTGGGACCGAGTGTTGGAAAGCTTCGCTTCAAAAAATTACATTCCAGGGCGCGCAGCGAGTCCGCTCGCTATACAAGCCTGCTATCCCAGTTCAAAATCCCACTACAAATGTGTCGCATTCCCATGCCACAACGTTGCCGCGTTACTCCTGTTCTGGAGTAAGTGGCGTGACCCCTGCTCTAAAGTGGCGTGACTCCTGCCCGCGGACATTCCCGGTAGCTGGCTGACAAGGCGGCAGCGGGCAATAATTGTCACTAATTACGGTCACCACCAGGGCGTCGCCCCAGTCGCGACAGACTGTGACAGCTGACTGGACAGGAGACGCCGGCGCCACGCCAATCACGGCTGGCGAGACTGCCACTGCAAGCGGCAGGGGAGGAGTTCGACCCGATCACCGATGGACTTCAGCGGAACGGCTTAACTCGAGATCAGGGGGAGGGGAATAATGCAGCAGCTGTCAAGGCCATGCGGCGCAGTTAAGATCAATTCATTATGAATTATCATAAAGCAGGACTCGAGGTTTAAAATGTTTGCTTGCCTGGCATAAGAGCATGCAGCCATAGCTTTCACCTTCTCAGACGTACGACATGATTTGCCAAGAAAGCAGCTCTGTCCGCAAAAACATCATGCCACTATTTTGGGTACAAACAAGAAAAGAGTATTCGCTAAATGCTGGTAAACAGCACCAGTGACCTAAAAAAGGTTGAGAATATTTCGTTTAATTCTTGACGGCTTCCAAAATATCAAATTGTGCTCGATCGCGCTCAGGTCTGAGAGAGTCGGAGAGACTCCGTTGGATGTGCTAATCACATTAGGAAGCCACCTGACAAGACTTGTAGATGACACAATTTTTTATGGCTCAAATCTGAATGGCAGCTTAACGGCTGACTCTGATTCTGACTCAACTCACAACGTGGAGCCGGTGAGTAGATTCTGACTCAGTCTAAATCCAGAAATGAGTCGACTCAACTTCGACTCACACATTGAGTCAGAATAGCCTCAAACTCAGAATAACGACGAAGTATGCATAAACTAAACACCAAAGTCGGGCGTTCGGCTACCTGAGTCGCTACTCCACTACCTGCTGACTCTCACCAGTTGAACGCCACCACACGGTCACTAAGGGCCAGCACACCTCGGCGTCTCCGGCGCCGTCCACCGCCACCCACCGCGCGCGTCGCCTGTACTGACGCCGCAGCTGGACGCGGGGTGCTATCGGGACCGGACGGGGGTGTGCCGGCCGCACCCGACCGACCGGACACAGCCACGCAACCGCCAGTCACAACCGATGCTCAGCTGTTACAGCTGAGTACTGAGACAAGGATGCTGGTGAGAAACTGCAGCGCTGTCGATTCCATCGGAGGGCTGCACTCCCAGTGCGCCGGATTCGACAGTCGTCAGGCGGGCAGTCAGGCTCCGGCTCCGTATTTGGCCAGTCCCCGGGCACGGGGGCGAGAGGAGGACGCCCACGCCACTGCGGGGCAGACAGTGCAGTTCCCACCCCATTCGTCACAATCGCTCTCCGCCGCCCGGCTCTATCTGAAATGGCATCACAGAGCAGCCGAGAGGCCGCTGGGGGCACCAACACTTCTCACCGACACACACACAAACACTGTGTACCGAGACACAAACACAGCGCACCGACAGACACAAACACTGCATACCAACTGACACAAACACTGCGTACCAAACGACACAAACACAGCGTACTGACATACACAAACACAGCGCACCGACAGACACAAGCAATGCGTACCGACAGACACAAACACAGCGTACTGACATACACAAACACAGCGCACCGACAGACACAAACAATGCGTACCGACAGACACAAATACAGCGTACCGCCAGATAAGCAAAGTGAATTTTGTGTCTGCACAGCACCCTCTTCATTGAGTGAGCAGCCAGTCTCGCGTCTCGACGTCAGCTAAAGCCTGGGACCTGCTTAATTAGTTCCACAGGTTTCATCATCAGATCACACTCCACAAAAGAGGTGGCTTTAAAGTGTTGTCGCAATGAGTAAAGTGATAAAACTAGAAGGAGATGGTAAGGATGAGAAGGTAGGACAGAGGAGGGATTCTACCTGGAGGGGTCGCTGCAGCCACAGGCGCATGCGCTCACAGCCTCCAGGTAGAGTAAGGATAAGGATAAGGATTAGGTTCGGTAAAAAACACACACACACAATCCACACTCACTTCGAACACTTAAACTAAATTAATATGAGGATGAAAATGTTCGATTCTTAGGCTTCGTTTTCATTTCGTCTTCGATCTGGTAAATTTCGTTGTTTGTGCTCCAACACTGTCAAAGAGCCCAAGACTGTCTGATGGAACGGAGGGATATTTCGTGCATACAGACCAGGGACTATTTTTGTCCTCATCCCCTCCCCGTGGTGCCCAGCCTGTAGGATTTTACTTCACAGGGAACCATTGCCCTTCTAGTTCTGAACATCTTGAAGGGCTGTTCTCCGTTCGGAAATGTTTTTTTTACGCTTCAACGAAGGTCATTATGGACTCTTAACTAGGTTTTCTGTGCAAGACAAGAATCACAAAGGTGCCCGATAAAGGCAACAGGGAGTGCCCCTTTGATTAATAAAATGTACCCCCTTACTACCTGATACTGATCTTCTCATTCTTTAGTCTCCTGCACAAATTTGAGAAACATTCACTGCGGAGCATTACCACGGCAAGGCCAGAAAGTGACGAAAGAAACTTTCCTTTTGAGAAGCAGCAGAGGCAGAAACATTCCAAAAACACAATACTTGGGTACAACCGTTCGATATTAAGGGCTGTGCTTGTTAACTCATATAAGGGGTTTGTCCTCCGTCACAAACTTATCCCCAGTGCTCAAATAACAGAAGAATACATGGAACCCACCAAAAAATATTCAAATTGTTTCGGTTGGTGTTTCAGGGCGCTTCAGTCTCCGAGGCTGCGACGCATACCTTTATGTAAAATTGTCTGGCCTGCTGTCGTTCGAAGAAAAAGCTCCGCACTCCTACTTGCCCGTTCTCATGGCTTTTAGTTTCCACAACTAGCTTTGTGTACCTGTTTTAAGACGCAGGGTTTGGCAGGCAGCTCTGTACTCGGAGCGCTCCATCGTCGGTTCAAACTTGGCAAAAACTTCAACCTCTGGTATGGTGGATTGACTTCATCTTGATCAGCTCAGGCTATGACTTCCGTCCGGAAGGATTTTACGTTCAGTGAGTTTCAAAATCCTCGAAATCCTCAACATCCTCCAAATCGACAGATCGAAGGTGTCTTTCCACCTCTCGTAGTCCATAAATATTTCCGCAGATATTTCAGAGACAGAAACATACAAACATACGAGGCAAACTGAAGGGAAACGTGCACAGGAGCAGGCACGGCTCGTGCCAAACGCTACACGCCACTTTCACCCGGCTCAGCCGAGTGATTACCAGTGACGTCAATAAACAAACCCCGCTGACAGATTCACTGTTTCACTGGGGCGACGTCACAGCGAGGGCCACGCATAAATTCCCGATCTTTGGCACCCATGTCAGCACCCAGGTATACCTGGCTGTAAGATCAATGCACACGGGTCTTATATCAACAACTGCGAACTCACAACCACCGGCCAGTGATATACAGACACAAATCATCAACAAAAACCTATCTAGTTCAGGTAACACGGAATTCTGATACAAAATCCTTACAAATGGAGCAAAACAGGTCGCGCTGGCCAAATCTAAACAAATTGCCGCCTACCATCACGGGTTGTCTCCGGGCGCACTGGCGAGCCCCTGGCCCAGTCCTGAGGTACACCGGCGGCGGGAGCCTCCGCTGGAGAAGTGCGCGCGGAATGACTCTCGGGAGAATCAGGGTAGTAGGAGAGGACCACCACGAAATTAGTGTCAGGGCAATGCTAGCGGGAAACAGCCGAATTTCGAAGGCAGGATGAATGCTTTGGATTGTTGTTATAAGCTCCAACGTGCCAGGATACGGCGTGAAAGAAACCTATGTGCACGTATGTGTCATCATCATATTAGGAGTTTTAGGGCGCATCTAAAGCGTGGGTCATATGGCGCCCATGCCAGCGCTTGCGTCTATAACGCAAAGTTTTGTCTTGTCCCGTAAGAGGGCCCGAAAAACCTCAAAGCAGCCTTCCATACAAGTATTTAACTTCACCACGTGACTGGAAACACCAACCAGTCATCTTCGGTTCAAGTCCACACATTTTATTCCATATATAGTGCTCAGGAACCGAATCTGAATATACAAACACCCGTCTCACTGAAATAAATAATTATCGGTCAGAATAGACATACACATGCGACGCAAAATGAATACATCCGGACAGGCACGCGCACAGGAGCAGCCAATCCTGCACCAGCCTCCAGCCTCCACCCAGCAGGCAAACGTTTTGACTGACACTGTGGCGCCGTCACCTATTCAGTGACTTCTCTGTCGCCAGCGTTACCCAGCATCCTGCCGAGATATCCACCGCTGATCCCGCCTTTCGCGGCCGCGGCGATCGCTTCTTGCGCGGCTGCCGCATCGCCGGCGGTCGCCAAAGGATGACAAACGATTTCGCGCCGCTGGAGAAGCAGGACCCGACCCGACCCCACTCACCGTTCATTAATCGCGCGGGCGCACAGGGCCAGCGCGCTGATGAATGAAGCCGCCACAAATCGGCGGATGTCGGCGTCATTCAGCGATACTAGTGACGCCCAGCGGTGACCCCGCAAAGTACATCCCAGTCCTCCTCTCAGCACCAACGCAGCTTTGGTGCATACAAGATAGCAGCGCACTGGGCGGGAAATCCTAAAGCAATTTCGGACTATGGAGTGTGGAAGCCAGAGAAAAATGTTCATAATGTAAATATTTACCGCATTCACTGGAGGCAGAACACGTACTTTGGATATAAGTAGCTCGGCAGCCAAGGAGCACCAAACCGTGAAGTGTGAACACCCAAAACCAAAAGGCTGATGTCTGGCTAGGTCGTGTGCTGACATCTACGCTACCTTGGCTATGCATGTCACCTCACGTATTTTCTTCTGCACAGAATCCGAAACATGAGGATATAGAAAATAGTTCGAATATCCTACATGAACATGCTATCCAAGAAAGAATACCTTTTGATTAACACCTCCGTTACGAATGCCACATGCCATTACTTTATAAGTGTTGACTGAAACGTCACGGTTTTCAGTGGATGCCATCACAATGCTGCGGAGAAGCTGCATTGTGATGCAGTAAATAAATTCGGAACACAAATGTCAAGCAATAAGTTTACAAATTCCTTTATCTTACTACAACTGCCGAAATGTATGTATTTTTACCAGTGAAAGCAGCGTGGCGCCAGGCTTTTCCGCTGCCCCAGAAGCTAACAAACAGACCTAAGGTCGGCAGCACTCGGTCGCGATTGGGAGCTGCCACAGACCAAACGGCATGGGCCCGAACGACGCATATATCAAGGCAGGCGTCATAACTCGGACGTAAAACGAGCCAAGCGCGCACCCTGAACGCCTTGAAACGGGAATATGAGCGATAAAGCGTGTCACGTTTGTTATAGTGACACCATCGAGGCGGCTCACCACAAAAGGTCATGAGTGGTAGATGGAGAACTGAACCGGGCACCTCGCGGGTCATCAAACCAGATGAAAACTTCCTCAAAATTGTTTGAACCAAAACCGTTCCTCAAAAGTTTTAAGCCTCTGCAGTGACAAGCATTTATGATGCAAACCGCGGCAACGGACCAGTCGACCCATGTATCCGGATGTCTGGTTTGGTTATACCATTCAGTCCCAATCCTCTAAAAGAAAGACAATCGAGGTAGTCCATACCAATTGACAGCTTCGATTTATAATACAAAATGTTCATTGGCTATCAGTGATTTGACTATAACATTTTTTTTAGAAAGGACAGGAAACTATTTTTATGAGCTCGCGTAAATTTTTCATTAAAATATAAGGAGTTTTCTTCCTACAATGGTGCGATCTGAGTCGCCATATTCCGTCTACCTCGTGTGTGACACAATTGTGCGTCACGATGGTCTTGGTACCGAAGCTGCTTATGTATCCGAGGCGTTAGTTTACAACGAGAAACATTTGCTGGATCACCGCACATCTTGGAAAAATATTTGCAAATCATCCCAAATTGAACATACAATGTTGAAAGGTACTTTGAATGCATGTGAAACATTTCTAAAATTCGTTATTTAGGTACATCTTAAAAATTATGAATCACCCTAGGGCCTAAACAAATCTACGGAGGCTCAAAATATTAAACATGGACAGCACCAGCCAGTTAAACCACACCAATTATGTAGCAACTGACCCTATGCCTGTTATGTTACTCATATATATATATATATATATATATATATATATATATATATATATATATATATATATATTTCTTGACTCATCGATAGATTTTCAAATAATATATCATATCCCACAGGGTTGTGTAGCGGACATCTCACAAGATACCGGGTCCCAGTTTCTTTTGGTAGACACGACCCTCTCGTGTATTTTGGGGCTCCGAGGTTCTCCGATATCTATCATCTATTAAATCCCTGCTCTATCTTGAGAATTCATTACGATTTCACTGGCAGAGAACCATTAGAAACATCGTTAATCACTCTAACGTTAAGCACCACACTCCTGAATCCACATGGGAGTTTAAGCTTTTAATTTGTTCAGGGCTGTTACAACTACCATTCCAGACACTTAGCCTCATATCAACTTTCATCCCTTGTACAGAGTTAATCACATTAATGGAATGTCTGAAAACACTGAAAGAAAAGGCCGGCGGAGCGCAGTCGCATGTTACAAAGGAACGCCTGGCACGTCCATACAAAGGGTTTCATTACCAGCTCACACCATTAATCAAAGCAACACTCAAGAGAGGGCAAAAACTGGCAGCTGCCGTCTTCCGTGCCTAGATAATAGTGTTCGCAGTCAGTCAAATCGGAGAAATAATGACACCGATAGTAAGTAATGACAGCTGCACACTGCATGTAATCAGCTGTAATCAGCACGCAGTAAGATCGAATCGATTTCGACGCGTTACCCCATGTACCCGTCATAATTCCGATCTTTATCCTCCCATGTGGAACACATTTGAAAGACGCCCAACACGCTACGCAGTTTTTATTTTGATTGTATTTTTAAAGATACATATGCGTTCACACCCCTATATATACATTTGATTTATTCATTATACCAAATTCAAATACGATAATTAACGGAGGCTTAGGCTGGTAATGGTGTATATTCGGACTGCAAAGCACTGGAGTTGGTTTTCTTGTCGGCTTGGTAGTTGGTTCCTCTCTACTCGTATGTATACTGGAGGCCACACTACAAGTCAACACATCCCCTTAAAAAAACAAAGTCAACTATTGAAATATTGGACATAAGCCATAAGACATAGGAGAGTCAGAGAGGCACCCGGTTTAAGGGTGTTTTGCATCTGTGCCGGTAAAGATAATCTAAGACTAACTGCGTCATAATATAATTACAGCGTGTCCATTTTCGAGAACCGATAATGATGATTACGTGACGCACAAAAAAGTAACCGGGTCTTAAAAAATTAAGAGAATTGTTTACCTTCCAACTTTACATTAGAGACGACCAAGCGACCGGACAGGTGAACTGCAGCATGCTGCTGTATGCTGCAGTACGCTACTGTACGCCACAGTTCATTTTATACGCTGTTCTAATGCCGCAGTATGCCGCTGTGCGCTTCTGTACGCCGCAGCACCCCGCTTTGAGCCGCAGTACGCCGCTTCACGCCACAGTACGCCGCAATACGCCACAGTACGCTGCTTTACGCAACAGTACGCTGCTGTACACAACAGTACGCTTTGCTGTACACAACAGTACGCTGCTGTACACAACAGTAGGCTGCTGTACGACAACAGTACGCTGCTGTACGCAACAGTACGCTGCTGTACGCAACAGTACGCTGCTGTACGCTGCTGTACACCACAGTACGCCACAGTACGCCGCTGTACGCTGCTGTACTCAACAGTACGCTGCCGCAACAGTACGCTGCTGTACACAACAGTACGCCGCAGTATGCTGCTGTACTCAACAGTACGCCGCAGTACGCTGCTGTACTCAACAGTACGCCGCAGTACGCATCCGTCTGCGGCGCGGCGATGCGGCAGATACGCTGGCTAGCGACGCGACGGTGGAATTCGGCGCCGCCCAGATAGAATCGGAGACGTGACCTGGCGCGTGCACGCCGCGACATCTGTCTTCCTCTCGCTGAGATGCCGCAAACGGGGCCGGAACAAACCCAGCCCAAGGACTCCCCGGATCGGAGCCACCCAGCTGAGAATGCTATACACTCTGCCGCATAGATCAGCTCACGAGGAATGGGTGGCGTGTTGGGTACGTATTGACAGATCTGTTCGGTTCGTTGCGCTTCGATAGACTTGTTCAAATCCTTACGTATCGACAGACTTGTTCAGTTCGTTATGTATTGACACACCTGTTCAGTTTGTCAGAACCACATGAAGAAATGATTTGGCACTGGCAACCGCGGCAGACTACATATAATGAGAACGCTGCGGCATAATATCTGGAAATGCTCCAAGAATTGCCACTGCTGTTGAGACTGAAAATATTTACTCAGATTACGAGCAAACAATAGAGTGAAGTCTAAAGCAAAGTGAGAATGCTTCAGCAGTGTGAAATAGTCCTTGGTCATTGCTTCCAGGATCCATTTCAAATCTCTTGTGTAGCTGATTATGAAACAGGGAAGCTAAAGTTTTCTTTTGCAAAAATAACATGGTCCATATTTTCCTAATCATTACAACAGTCTATGCTGCTTCAAAAATGTAATTCAGGACAATATCTATACAATTAAGGTAGTTTCACACAGGCGAAAACAGATATTCTAAGAAAAATTAATGAAACCATTCACTGGCACAACAGTTACAAAGCTCTCGAATATGATCCATACCACAGGCATCGCTATGAAAAGAACTATTCTCGAAGTCTCGAAGCACCCAAGCTGAATTCCGTGGTGGCCCCAGTCGGTCTACCACCTTCACTATCCACAGGGCCCCTAGCAACGGCCGGGCTTAAAAAGCTACACCCAAATAACAGCCAAGCGCCATTGCGTTTTCAACTGATATGCCTCGCACAGGGCAGCTAAAGCGCAGGAAACGCCTTAAAAAACGACAACACAGACCGAGATAGTGTTATCACGCTTGGCGCGCGGCGTGTGGTGGGCCAAAAACCAGCCGAGGAACTCAGGGTGGCAGCCGACGGCTGAGCGGATGGACGGATGGCTGGACAGATGGACAGACCAACAGGTCCAGCAGACCGGCAAGAACCGGCGACCCACTACTGTGACGAGACATCAGTCTTGTAGACGGACAGCCGCCCAGGGGAGCTGCGAGTCAACATGTGCCTGAAGCGGAGGTCAGGTCAGGAGCGCGGTCCATGCTGCTGGATTCCCAGATTTACACCAACACACTGGAGGCTTCTTTTCCTGTCCTTTCTTCGCTATGTTTCTCATAAATGGTTTTGAGTTTGGGCCTCAGCGACTAGGCTATGTCGCTTTCATAAATGGCTTTAACCACACGATCTCTGATTACTTCGAAATCATTTTTCGAGATATATTTATCAGAAGGTAGGGGTAAATACCCGTTTTTGTGGCAATCGTTGGGTTGTAGAAGAACGCCCATAAACTGAAATACCTCCCCACGTGTCAAGACCATCCATCACATTCAGCCTCAAGCGCTTCGACAACGCTGAGAATGCCAAGAACCTGGATGAAATAAAGCCCGCTGTAAACGGGCAATACGACAGGAAATTAATCTCCCCCGTGGAGAACCGTCCACACGATTCTAGTCACGTCTCTAACCTGGATCAAAACAATCTGGATCTATTCAGACATCGATGGACGCGGACCAGGACACCAGACAGCACCTGAAACTTGAGATCCAGCCCGACTTACTTCAACATTTAGTGTCAGCACCGAAAGCCAATAATCAACGAAAACAGTCCCTCGCGAGGGCGAAAGGTGCACCTACCGTTTTTGGACGTTGCTTCTCATCTTGGTTGTAGGTGCAGAGGAGCGACTAGTATTTTGCTTAATATCCCGACCCTGAACAATAGGGCGATAAAAAGTCTGTGTTTTTTTTTACACAACAAATGGTTCCTGCAGATTGAAGACGACATTTACGTACCATCAGGGCAGTGTCCGATGCGATCGATTCAAAATTGTTTTCTGATGTTCCAAGGCATATAGAACACCAGGTAACGCCAGTTTACTGCCTCAAGCCAGGTGAATGAAAAGGCCATGGTCTGCTGAATTTGTCAAAATTGTGAAAAAGCGCGAATTTCCCCTTATCCAGGATTGATTTGGTAATGATGATGAGATACTGAATTTCACATTAAGGCTTTGCCAACGGGAAACATAATTGCAATGAACTTTAAAGGAACGATTTCGTCCGTCTCTCAAGGTACCGGCAATGCCTTGCCTATGAAGGTAGCGGTAATTGCTACGTTATAGGCAGGGGGTGTAGGGGCCTTTGACAAGCAAAACAGTGCTTCACGCCAGCTTGATCTTTTCTAGCACGAACTGCCCGCAATGCCTCTTGGATGGATCAAGACAATACAACCAAGCAGCCAAACCGTACCTGTAGCGGTCTGTGGCTTACTGCCTCATATATTTTCATCTCAAGTTGTGCCTCCAAGCCAAAAAGTTAGTTTTTTTTAAAGACCATTTTCACTTGGCCTCGGATTGACGTAAGGTCACGTTTCTGCCCCTCCGCAATGTGCTCAGGGCTGGATGTCTCTCTTGGTCCACGGGGGTGGGGCGGGTGTCCTGGAGGGATGAATTCTGACAAAGTAAAAAACATATATGTACCAAAAAAACCCGAGGTTACCAACCCAACCTCCTCGGGATCTCCAGTCATACATGGGCTGAAAGGTCACTGGTGGCCGAGGATCAATATTTACGCATCACGGAAATGGGATGGGGAGCTTCAACTTTTAAGCACATTTCTTTTCTGACAACACAATAGGTTCAGTGTTTAAAATGACTTACTTAGGGGACACCGTGCCTCGGTGCCCCACCCCCTCCTCCCTGTTTTGCCGCGGAAGTTTGAGGACATTGGCTGTCTTTGAAAACGTTGCCAATACACTTCACGAACGATACATTTGTCACATTTACGTAGGTCCACCCTGGTAATCATGAGACAATGCAAAAGAACCTCGGTTGAGTCCCATAATTTGGAGGAAGCGCACGTCCCCTGATTCGGGAGTTGGGGGGACGTATCCTCCCGTCCCTACCGCTTTATATGGACATGCTCACTTCCCACTTAACACACGACCTGGAGGAAGGAGGGGGATGGAACCCCAACTATTTTTTGACGTTACTTGGCTTAATTTGAGAGCATTCAAGAGCGCGTGTATTGGCAAGAGTTTGGAAAATTGAGCAATAATCATTCGACTTATGGGCTTTCAAAGTCAGGCCTATATATTGAAATTGCCATAATCGCGCGGTCGCACCAGCTCATCTGCAATGGAGACCCAGTGGTGACGTCAAACGCCATATAAACGAGATTATATGCCAAGGTCACCTCGCATGAAGGTAAAAGTTAGGCCACCTCGCATGGAGGTAAATGTCAAGATCAAAGGCCACACGCCAAGGCCATACCAACATTTTCAAGGTCATTGAAGCCAGCGTTTCCGTCAACTGACGTTACCTAGCATAACGTATAATGTGCTATGATGTCTTAGCTAGTCATTAGGGTCAAGGTCAAGGTCAAAAGCCAAAGGTCACCATCTTGACATTTACCTTCATGCGAGGAGACGTCATAACGCCATTTAATCAGGATGAGGTGTTAAGATCACTTCACTTGAAGGTAAAAGTCGTAGTAAAAGGTCAAAGGCCAAGGCTATACCGACATTTTCAGGGTCATTTTGATACAAAGCTTCCGGTCAGGTAGCGTCACCCAGTATGACATATACTACGTTATAAAGTCATATTTAACGTTAGTTAATGCTAACGTCAAGGTCAGGAGTCATGGTAAGAGGCCATGGGTCAAGTTTAAACCATTATTTTCCGCTTAACCGTTACTATAGTGCTGGTCACAATGTCCATCATGGGGAATGTAGGGACCATATAGTGACATCGTAGGTCGATGACCTTAAATCAACTTGACCGCAAATCTCATAAAACAGTATATGTGACTTTTCTTCCACGATCTTAGTCCGCTTTCGATGTATTCGCGACTTTTCTTACAAACGCAAAGCAAATATACACTATTTGCTGGTGCTATACTATACACACGTTGTGCTGCCGCAAGTCTACACGGAAGTCATATCACTTCAATAGTACTAAATCAAATTCTGACCTGAAGCACATCGATTACCGGCGACAAAACTAAACATCCTTCCGGATAACTCATTAGAATATTTGACACCACGTCTGGCGCGAAAGCTGAGTCCCCGCGGGACGTCTGTGACTGCCGCCCCTGCCAGCCTGGACCAGGGGCGTCAGTGACTGCCGCCCCTGACAACTTGGACCAGGGGCGTCTGTGACTACCACCCCTGCCAGCTTGGACCAGGGGTGTCAGTGACTGCCGCCCTGCCAGCTTGGACCAGGGGTGTCAGTGACTGCCGCCCTGCCAGCTTGGACCAGGGGTGTCAGTGACTGCCGCTCCTGCCAGCTTGGACCAGGGCGTCTGTGACTGCCGCCCCTGCCAGCTTGGACCAGGGGTGTCAGTGACTGCCGCTCCTGCCAGCTTGGACCAGGGGCGTCTGTGACTGCCGCCCCTGCCAGCTTGGACCAGGGGCGTCTGTGACTGCCGCCCCTGCCAGCCTGAACCAGGGGTGTCAGTGACTGCCGCCCCTGCCAACTTGGACCAGGGGCGTCTGTGACTACCACCCCTGCCAGCTTGGACCAGGGGCGTCTGTGACTACCACCCCTGCCAGCTTGGACCAGGGGCGTCTGTGACTGCCGCTCCTGTCAGCTTGGACCAGGGGCGTCTGTGACTGCCGCCCCTGCCAGCCTGGACCAGGGGCGTCAGTGACTGCCGCCCCTGCCAGCTGGACTAGGGGCGTCAGTGACTGCCGCCCCAGCCAGCTTGTACCAGGGGCGTCTGTGACTGCCGCCCCTGCCAGCTTGGACTAGGGGCGTCTGTTACTGCCGCCCCTACCAGCCTGGACCAGAGGTGTCAGTGACTGCCGCCCCTGCCAGCCTGGACCAGGGGCGGTCGGCGGACCCGTGCCGTGACCGGCGCCGTGGGCCTCCCGCTGGCCTGTCCTCATCTGCACGCCAGTATGGTCGGCGGCGGCGGGGCGCCATTGTTGGCCCCGTGGCGGGTCTATGGTCCAGGACCGCCCCCGGCCGGTCCCGGTCGCGTCTTCATTAGACCGAGCACGCGGCGGCGGCGGCCCGTGGCAGCGCCGCCAGCCGGAGCCCAGCCGCGCGGCGTGGGGCGGCAGCGCTGGCGGCGGCGGCGGCGCCGGGGCCCAGTTTAACGGGCAGCTAATAGTTCAGGCAGAGACATCAAGTGCATCACGTAGATAGGTGTAAACGCCAGACGTCATTTTTTTGTTCTGGTTGATGGTACGCTGTGGTGACGGTGGGGTCGCATTTAAGCTAGGAGTGGTCACAGCCTTAGGCTTTGGGAGGGAGGGGGAGCAACGTTTTCCAGGCCCTCCATAGGTAGGTACCCTCCATAATCACCAGCGCTTCCTGAGAGGGGGATGGTGGGAATACTGGCGCCTACATAATGGTCAGCATTCTCTTCATAAGCATCGCTTTATTCATGGGTCGCACATTTTAGCCATTGGTTTAACTTTGGAATATGCATATATCATTGTACCAAAAATTACTCCCACCAGACAACGGAGAACTGACCAGTCGTGTTTTAAGGTGTACACACTCATAGATGACTATGTATCATATATATGTCACTCAAACCGTTTGTTTACAGATCACAGTTTTTTGCAGTTCGTACCTTACATTGGATTTGTAAACGAACCATGGGTGGGAGGGGGGTGGTTTGATACTGCTTAAAGATTTGGCGGGGACCATGTTCGCCTTTGGTACCCTGGATCTGTTCTTGTCCTTCCATGATCACTTTTCTATTCTCTCTCGCAAATATGGCAATACGATTTCAGAACGGAGCAACCATTTCTTAAAATGGAAACTCTGACGTACAATACCAGTCTGACGCGTGCGCGGGGCCAGCCGTGTCCTTCAAGTTCCCACAATTCTTCATCGACACAAAAATGGTTAATAGATGAATCCGAATACCTGATGACGACATGTTTTGTAAGCACAGTGGCAGCAGAGTTGTGCGACTCGCAAGTTGGAGTCAGAGTTTAACTCAAATTCCGACTCGTTCGATTCTGAGTTGAGTTGAGTTGAAAAAATTAGCCAGTTAAGTTGAGTCGGTTCACACCACATCAATGAGTTAAGTTGTGTTGAGTTGTGAAGACAGTGAGTCAAATGAGTTCACGAAGAAAGTTGACTCAGCATGTAAATATGGTGACTAAAGGTGTTAAAATTTGCCTACCTTTTTCAAACCTCCTTTAACCTCCTTTAAATACCTTTTCCTCCAGTGTTTCAATTGTTTCAATCAAAGTTTTAATTTGTTTCAATATATCAATTTAATTCCTACGGTTCAATTGCTTATTTTAAAGGCCCATCCGGTTTGAAGAAATCCCTAGGCACAAGTAATACCTACATGTACTCGAAAAATTAAACAGGCTCCTATCTCTGGCCTCGTCTTAAACATTTTAAGGGGCGGAACGGGCTGCAAAATACATTTCAGATATCTAAAAACTACTCATCATCAATATTTAGTATTACTTCTTTTCAACCACCACTCACGATTAGCTGAGACGCTCAAACGTACCACCACTCCAATACAAGAATAAGCACAGGTAATTTTGCACCATTGCTGTCTTTGAAAAGCAAATTTAGTCAAGCATAGGCTCAAGCTTAAAGAGATACGGAAATTTTTATTGGCTAGATCAAAGGTCACAAAAGTTGTTTCAGAAGTCCTATTCTCATTTTTGCGAATTCGGCCTGCAAATGCCTTAAATTGCCTCAAAGTCAACATTCAGACGACTTTACCGGTACACCCATATCGGTGTATATGACATACACACGGCTAAGGCTATCAATTTCTCAAGAATTAGGTCATATATATCCTAAACAGTGATGAGAACTTGGACTACTCTAGAAAAATACTTAGAAAAACAACATTCCAAAACTATTTTGAAACAGAAATATAGGGCTTAAAAAAATCACAATTAACCAATCAGAAGCCTAGGAATCTCAAACCGGGGTTACGTGACCTATCTGACGCAAAAGTTTTGTCATCCTGGGGCTGAGGCAGAAAATGACTCAAGACCCGAGATACGAAACCACTGAAGACTTGAGTAATTATGTTTTTTCGTTTCTAGGGCAAACCAATTCATTTGTAGTTTTTAAAAGCTTTTTAAAATTAATTCAAATACAACTACGGGAGAACAAACATTTCTATTACAAAAACATTGCTTTCAACATTAAATAGTTTTCAAAAAGTGAGTGATGGGTGAAGGTTTCAGCATTTTATTGGAACTGATAATCTATTTCGATAATAAGTGAGTGGCCTCCCAAAATTTTGTCAAAGATACAAAAAGAATGATAGTTTCTAATCAGGATTTTCAAATAGCAAAAACCACAATAATATTTTTCGCGTATCTCCCTTTAAGTCGCTTCAGGGCAAAACATTGTAAAAACCACGTGATAATTCGTAAAGTGATGTAGATATTTCTAAACCACATATGATGTTGTTTCTTTTGTCTTAAATGCGCCGTCTTCAGCTGCTTCTTTAATTTTACCTATTAAAAGCAGATCTTACTGTCAGCATAGAGAAGCTTGAACTCTGATTTGACAAAAATATTAAAATACCATTGTTGAGTGAATCAGACGCGTTATTTCTTGATACTGGTTTTGCCTTGCTATTCGTCCGTATTTTATGGTAAGCCTACATTGCAATTTTCTATGAACCCGTGCTCCCATTTTGAAGAGTGATAGGTAAGTGCTGTATTGGAGGTTTTAAGCCAAAATTGTATTGGGTTATAAATATGAATGCATTAAATGCAACATGTTGAAAATTCCATTTCTATTGTCCTGTCATATATTGATATTGTATACTGTTTCCTAGGTTTTGCTGTCGTTCTAGAATTTGCAATTGCAACTAGGTACTTTAGTAATTATAGCTTAGATTTTGGTTAAGCTCATGGCCTAGGAATGTTTCATTTAGCAAGACTATCTAGCATCCTTCTCTAACAGAAACAAAAAGCAACACCTTTATCATCCCTGAAAATACAGTTTAGATCATGTTTTTATATATTGGACCTTTTCTGATAGTATGGGGGTGCAATTATTTGCCTATGGTAACCTTAACCCTTTTAAGTTCCTTTCCATTCCATGTACCTGGTTAAACATTCAAGGCTCCTTTTAGAAATCATTGCAACATGGTGTGGCAGCTTTATCTGGTAGTGACAGTCTAGAAGAATTAAAAGATATTTTGTGTCTCTTGGCTATAATAATACAAATGTCTGAATGCCAATTTATTAAAATTCCATATACTAATCTTCAGTTTCCTGTATGAATTTCTGTACAGCTTGTCTTTTACATGTTTATCGAGTTATTCATTTGTTATTATTATTTATTTATGTTGTTTATCATTTATTCGTTATATTTTCAAACCGAGTCGAAGCTTGAGTTGAGCTGAGTCGTGAGTTGAGTCAAAGTTGAATCGGAAAGATTTAGCCTTGAGTCGGAGTTGAGTCGGCTCACTGAACTCATGTCCAGTGAGTTGAGTCAGAGCTGAGTCGACCACTCTCAGCACATGAGTTGAGTTGAGTCAACTCAAGAAAATTATGAAACGCACAACCCTGAGGGGCAGTAGGCTAAACTGTGAAAGGGCTACACCATCGTGCCGCGGTGGCGATAGGGAGCTGACGCGCTTTGGTTATTTGAATGTGAAAGTGCAGACCTGTGTGATATGCAGGCCAGAGCGGCTGGGTTTGATTTTGACCTTTTTCAAGTCAAAGTGAGAAGGGCGTCTAGATTGCGTAGGTACCTTCTACATACTTTTGGGCTTCTCTTTTCCAAAATAATGTTAAGTCCGCTCTCCAATAATTGTCCGAAAGTGAACACAGAAGAAATGATTACAGGCGGTTTGGACAAGGGAGCGGCAGCAAACCGGTCCAAATCAAGAACACATACTTCTCTTTTTTCAGACTGTGGTTCCTAAGCGGCGTGTCATGGCCTTTGGGGATCACGGGCCCATTCTGTGATCGTCACAAAGGCCTGCGAATTTAAGTTTTTAATCGATCAATTTCCCGCTGAGACCATTTCAATACAACTCATTGATGTGAGACTGGAAGATTCATTTTACCTTACCTTCAAACGTGCTTCCCGAGGCCTCAGTAGATTTCAAATAATGAACCCGCCGTCACGCAGAATTAATTAGCTGAAGGACGTAACGCTCCGGATATACTTTCTAAAGAAGCATCTTTTCTTCTCGAGCGATGTTAAATATTGAGCGAGTTTCCATTCTTCCGAGCTGCGCACTAAATGCAGCTACCACACCCGGCTACAGTGTGCAGCTGAAGCTGATGGTAGTTGTGCAATTACCATCAGCTTCAGCCTCACATTTCATACATAGAGGTGACGAACACTGCACAGTGTTTGTCACTTCCATGTAATGTGGGCAGACGAGTATTTAGCCCCTCCCGATCATTTGTAGGATGGGGGGGATGTGGCGCTTGTCCCCTCTATGTCATGTGGGTGAACAGGTGGTATGCTCTCCCGATTATTTTTAGGGGGGGCACGTGGTATTTGCCACCCCTATGCTTGGTGGGTGGAACGAGTGAAAGCCTTCCCAGTCGTTCGTAAGGGAAAGTCATGTGGTGTTTGTTGCCTCCATGTAATGTGAGGAAACAAGGTGTTAGTCACCTCTAGCGGGCCGTAAGGGACAGCTGATCTTGACGGGTCACTGGTATGTGCTGGGTCAAGGAGTTCACAGTGGCTGTCAGGAGCCACTCAAGAGAACAATACATTCCACACGACAGTGGCCATCAAAAACAAGGCTAACGAACCACGTGGACCTAAGAATACTAAGAATACTACTATCAGTGCATACTGTCGGCAACAGAGCTTAACCCGTTAAGTACCAGAGGTACTTTTTGGTACATCTGGTTCCGAGCAACATTTATGCATTTGTCGGTGGCAACTGTTCGAGTGAATGACATTCTCGTCTTGAGAAGAGATCAGTTGTGTAACATAACAGCCAGAAGACCGGGAAATGTGGTAATACAAGTTGGAAGCATCTAAATTTGGCGAATTTGTTTAGCCGTGATGTCACACCCAAAATTTCATTGGAATATTAATGCATTTGATTTCACGAAATTTTGGCACACGGGATGTGTTGAAATATGTTTAAGGGATATATCCTCAGAGTTTTGTGACAAAAACATGTATGGTACCTGCGCTGCGTGCCGTGAAACTTTGGCGGTACCAAATGGAGCCGCTGGTCTCTTCCGATGTCAAATCCGAGACCCGCCGGTGGGCAGGGAGGGAGCGTCAGTAGGTACGTGAGGGGTTTCAGTCAGTAGCACTCTGCGGTTTTTACACTTTATCAAGCGACGATTCCGTTTACCGATGTGCAGTTAGACGTTGTCTGACGGCCAAGCAAGCTCTTCAAATAATCGGTGATATAGACGCCGAAGACGATGACGAGGTGACATTGATAAGTGTGCCACCTGATGACGGCGTCAGTGACCCGGACGGTTGAGATGAAGAGGAGACTGGGGAGGCTGCCGTACTGGTACTCTAGAGGTACAAATAAACAGAGACCAAACGGATACATCATTTAGAGATGTCGAGCCACCTAAATCAGAACAAAACAAAGCAAAGAGGGTGGTGCACTGAAAAAATAGTCCCAAGTGGCTTCATGTTGACTGGAGTATTCCAGCTGGGGTAAAGCCACAGAGAACGTGCTGAACGAGACCCGGCAGCGCATCACCGACTCTCTGTCTCACTGCACGCCGTTTGAGATTCTGGGGAGTTGCTGACGCCAGAAATCTTCCAGCACATCAAAGAGGAGATTGCGATAGGCACTGGAAGTAACACATGACCCACTGCTCACATTGGAGGATAGTGAGCTCAAGGTTTTCATCGGTTTCTTTGTGCTGTCCGGCTACGTCACTTTACCCAGAAAGAAACTATACTGGTCGGACTCTGAAGATGTGGGTCAATACATTGTGCACCAGGCGACGTCACATAGAGAATACCTGAAAATCAAGCAGTACCTGCACGTAAATACAGGACAACTCCAGACAGCGCACAAGCTCCAACAGGGGCTTCAAAGTCTGGCCTTTCATAGATAAGCTGAACGAAACATTCAAGAAGTTCGGCATCCACTAGAAGAGGCTGACAGTGGACGAGATGATTGTCCGGTACTATGGATGCCACTCCCTCAATCAGCTCATTTGGGGCAAACCTATACGGTTTGGCTTCAAACTGTGGGCGCTTTGCGCTGAAGATGGCTACTGTCACAAGCTCGACATATACTGTGGCAGGGAGCAGCGTCCACATCTACAGAATATGCCGCTGGGGACAAGGGTAGTGCTGCAATGGTCAGCGTGGTCTACAGCGCCAGCTCTCACGAACTCTACTTCGGCTACCTGATCAAATCGCGAGCATTACTGTCAGAGCTGAAAAACCGTGGTGTCCGTGCCACCGGAACAGTGCGAGAAAATCGCATGGAGAAATGACCGGTGAAGCCAGCGAACGTGCTTCAAAAGATGAGAGAGGCTCTTACGACTACAGGTTCGACAACTCAGAACAGGTGTTGGCAGTTGAATAGAATGATAACAAAGTGGTGAGTGTCATGGCAAATTTTGACGGCATCGAACCCTTGGCAACTGCCGAACGTTATGACAGGGCACTGAAGAAAGACGTCAACGTCCCATAGCCGCGTGTAATCCACACCTTCCAGGTGTTTCGCACCTCATCACCAAAGATGAGTCCGCACATAGGTGGCCAAACATCAAACATGTGTTTCTGCTGCAAGCATCATCACTGGCAGAGTAAATTCACGAATATCTAATAACTATTTGTTGGTTCAGGAACAGTGGCATACAATTTAGCAAGAATCATGGCGGTGCTGGAGCATTCCCATATGCCAGAGCTGCGAGGGCCACTAAAGCGTTTGAATTCGAATGCCAATCACAACACTGCCCCTCCGCCGCGGCGCGGTGCCTGCGCTCCGGCACCATAGGCGAGTCGCCGGCCGACCCGGAAAGGACCAGCGGTACCTTTTGGGACATGGCTATATCTCCAAAACGGGCCAACGCAGGCACAAGGCGTTTCTACACCTTGATACTCGGATTGATGAAAAGATGTGACAACAGTTTCACAAAAATTTACAAGCGAATAATATGCGTGGTACTTAATGGGTTAATTCCTTACTCACTGCGAACTTGTAATAAAAACTAGAGTATATTCATCTGCGTTTTCCATCTTAATTTCCACCACGAAGAGTAATGCTCCAGCGAAGGTGTGAAGACAGGTGCTATTAAGACGTCAGTAAGCATTTGACCTATCTATATTTCAATCAGTATTAATTTTTGAGGCGGGGTCATGCGGTTCTCTGACTGTTGACAATGGACCACAATTCTGTGAGATCCGAGAACTACTGTTCAAAGAGAACAACGCAGCTTACGGGCGAAGACACCGGCTGGCTGGGGTTAGAGCATCCTCGCAGTACTTGTCCGAGTAACATCCATGGATGACTTCACTCGTATCTGACATCGTGAGCATTCGTCAAAACACTGCACAAGTAGAGATACTGCAGAAATGGCACTCAATACCACCAGCATTCCACAGCTGATGTGTCGCGCAACAGACACGTTGCATATATGCAGCCATTTCCATGGGGCCGCCGAGATTGCCTCGGTCCGTCACGACGCCGGGCGATGCCGTCACTGCCGTTTTTCCCGCTGCCATCAGAGTGAGCCACGACTCGGAGGCCAGACTTCCCGCACACGCACGATTCGCCGGCCAGCAAAACCAACAGGCGACTCTGCAGACGCCAACAGTTGCCAAGTGGCGAGTAAACAGGAATCATGCTGGGGTTAATAGGCGGCTGCCCCCGCCGGCGGGGGTTCCGTTTACGAATAAAGAAGCACACGCCGCCGTCGCCGCTTTCCTCATTGAGGTATTCCACGAGGCGGCGGTTACGGCGTGCCAGCGCCATCACGGCGCAAATCGTAAATCAATGTAGGCACCCAGCTCCTCTCGCCAGTATTTCGGTAGTGCGCCGACCCACTGCAGCCATAGAAACGTAGGACTACCTGAACTGGCAGTGCCCACTTGCGGCTCAGAAGAAGAGACTGCCGGAGCAGTTCTGTGCTTGAACATGGTGATCTTACCGAACACGGGTCAGCCAACCGCGCCCCACCGGCTGCAGGTAAGGGACGGTCAATCGTGCTCCACCGGCTGCAGGTAAGGGACGGTCAATCGTGCCCCACCGGCTGCAGGTAAGAGACGGCCAATCGTGCCCCACCGGCTGCAGATAAGGGACGACCAATCACGCCTCACCGGTTGCAGGCACGGGCCGATGCTAATGTGTGGGTGATTTTACAAGACACGCCCTTAGCAATGGTATCTAAAAAAATATAACAAAAACGACGAGCCTTGGACGAACGAACGGAACGAAACAATCCTGTCATATCGGTCATGTATTTCGATCTATTTCACATTTTGCTGTTTTTTATATTCAGATCATCTTTCTTAAACAAGACACGAGATCTACAAATAATGAGGCAGGGCAAGGATAGAGATTTTGGCACAATAAAGGATTTCATAACTAAGATAACAAGATTTCACTCTCAAGTATACGTAAAAAAACAAACAAACAAAAAACAGGCAGGAATGAGTATTGTGAGACTTTGCCCTTCGAGGGAAATTTTTAAATTAGTGACCGAGTGAAAAATTTCACCACAGTATTTGCCTCTCGAACGACCACAGCTCGGGGATGCATGGCTCAGTCGTGGAACACTGCCTCCTGAGCCACAGGTCCCGGGTTCGAGGCCCAGGAGGCTCTCTGAATATGTAGAACCTGACCCCCAAAAAACCGTCCCAACAGGGTGCAGTTGGCGACACCGTACAACCTTGGAAGTTGGTGTGCCGTTAAAACCCGACGATTATCAATAACCATAGCTCTGTAGAGCTTGCATCCTAAGGTTGAACAACAGAGGCATGCCATCACCAACTGCAATGTATCTTGAAAACAGCGGCTTAAACAAAGCAGCGACCAAACATTATTAAGCAGTTCAATCAATCAGACGCACGTCATGCCTCTAAATCGAGGGAGCCTTCCGACTTCCAAACCATCCGCCTCTCTGGCACGGACGCTCTGGACCTGGTTAGCTTTCCTCTCCCGTCGGGGATGGGCCTGCCTCGGCGCGAGTCGTCATGGACAGCGACAATGCGTGGGCGTGAGGCGACGACTGCGCGTGCGGAGGGGCCGCCGACCCCGGCGCGCGCCGACCGCGCCGACCGAGTGGGCCGCCGCAGCCACCTTTGTCGCGCCGCCGCGTGGAAACCGCCAGAAGACCCTCGGTAAATAAAGCAGCCACGCCGAGGTTTACGGCGCTGGATAAACCATGAGGCGTTAACCTTAAAGCGCCGTTTGACACCCGGGAATGGGGATGGCGTGACCGGGGTTCCCAGAAGCCCACAGTCGGCGGCGTCGGTTGGCGGCCCCGAGCCGACACCGGCAGCGCCAGGTGAGTAGGCAGTAAAGAAACAGGATGATCAAAGGCACACCAGAACACCTATGCAAACAAATCAGCAACACAAATCGCCGTCGTCAGAGTTGAATAGAATATGGTACTTCAGGTGTAGGAGACCAGCATTTGCCTTTGCTGGCTGAGTCGGTACCGCTCCCCGCCCCCCAGTTCAGACGCTGTCGCAGCGCGCGGATGCGTGCGCGTCGCCGTGTTTTTTTCAGCGGCGGCCGCGGGAAGATTTACCGCGGAGCAGAGCCATTAGCTGATCAGGCGATTGTCACCCGGAGGCAGCGTGAATCCGCCGTCGCCCGCCGGGCCCCGCGGCGCGCTTTTTGTCGTTGCCGCCACACGCAGCACCCAGCTGATTTGTGAGGTTGACTATTGAAAGAGTGGGCCTTTAACCCAACCTTTGACCTTTCTCTCGTTCTGATTTGTCGATTCCGTGGGAATACACGAACAAGCACAACACCAGTTTAGTCACTATTAATGGTATGGTAGTGAAACCTTGCGGTGTGTTTCATACTACCAATTTTCGCCAGCATGCGTTCAGCCCGTATAGCGTCGTCCTAGCTCCGCGTCACCCACTCACACAATTATGCCCTAAACCTTGCTGAGCGGGCGGCAAATCAGCATAAATTGACGCATGTTAGTAACATACGCACTGAGCGAAACAGCCCGGGATGAACCATCGCTTATCCTCCAGGATCAATGGACCCTCCAGGATCCAAGATGAAGCTTCGCCCTTATCCTCTTATAAAGGCCAAATCGCATTATTTCAGCCGGTAGTCCTCACACAACCAGAAGAAAACTCCTTCGGCGGGACACCAAGTCTAGGCACCAGATTTCACAAGCAGAGAACTCAATGCACCAGGCTGCCCTACAGTCGCTGCAAGGCGTCGCCTCTCGGTGAACGGGCGCCAGGGGTGTCTGACCTATATGTCCGGCATTCCGCCGCCTCGTTCGTCAGTCTGGCACGTCCGTCATCTGACACGTCCGTCATGTGACACGCCCGTCACCTGACAACTGTCAGACGCCGCAGCTGCCGGTCGGCAGCGGCGCCATGTTGCGGCGTGCTTTGGGATGTCGTCAGTACGTCAGCACGTCGGGTTTAAAGACAGGTCGGAGCCCTTCAATAAGAAGCACTGGCTGGTCAGTGCAGCTCTTGTGTCAAGGTGAGAAATGCCCACCTCATTTCCTGGATAGGAGGCGACCGGAGAGAACGCTGACAGAGGTCGGCTTTGATCCAGTCACATCTCACACTGAAACCGTACCACTTTAACCAACTGCACCACTGCGTTGGCAACGATTCAGGCTTATAATGGCTTCGTTTTGAATTTGATGACTGGGCTAGCTTTCATGGCTTCAAATCATTTCAGAGTTTTGTAAAAGAGCTGATTATTGATGACGATCCCATGAGCATGGCGTGTCAACTAAGCAAATGATGACATGGAGCGGCAGCGGCAGTAGTGGATACTCGATAATTTCACCCCGACTTCGATAACGATAATTCTATATCCTTTCCAAAGAGGGTGACTCCGATAAAGAGAAAACGACAACGATAAATATTTTAGCTACTTTAATTGAGAGTGCACGCTGCATTCAAATAGTGCTGGATTTTTAATCAAGATAATTTTAAACAATAATTTTTTCTTTAAATCGCTGTATTTCTCCGTGGCTTTCCCAAAAACGAAGCCTTAGCCAAACAGTAAAACAGTGTATTTTTCGTACGTTAACTGAAATGCACGCAGAACAAAACACGAATCCATCTCCCTGGCCTCCCTGTTGTGAACTGTGCGGCGTCTGGGCATGAGCTCAGTTGGAAAGAAGCCAGCCAACACGCCGAAGAACTCTTGGTTCTCTTTACTCGGTCCTTTCTAGACAAGGATTTCTCCTTCGACCTTTACAATACCTAAAACATATAAGAACTTGTAGAGAAAGAGTTCTAAAAAGTTACCAAAACACCTATCATCATCAATGGGCCAAAAGACGGCAACTTCGATGATCATCATCGATGAAAGTTAACAAGTGCCCACCACTGAGCGAAAGGGCCTGACGTCTGACAGTGTCAGACCATGGGAAGAAATTCTCTGGCGGGATTGGAAAGGACGCCAGTTGCAAAGTTGAGATGGCGCCGAAGTACAGCTTTGACAGTCTTTCTGCAGTGGCGGATATAAAGAGGCTAGGAGGCTCAAGCCCCCCGCCCATTTCAGGATTCCCAAAGCAACTGCACAGCTAGAGGTTGTTCGAGGTACTGAAGGGGGAGTCTTGAGCCCCCTAGCCCACCCACCCCCGAAATTCCCGGACCCGCAACTGTCTCCCCGGAAGCATTGTTGCCGCTACAGTGATTTGGTGTACCAGGCAGCTGGTAAAACGATGCAATTATAAGTCGCGTATGGCATAACATTTATGCTCTGATATCACGCTGAGAATATATTTGCGGGGATAGCGGTTCAGTGGATAGCGTCCATGTCTCCTGAGCCAGAGATCCCGGGTTCAAGTCCCAGCAGAGTCTCTCAAAAGATAATCTGATGACCCGAATCCCTATAAACAGGATGAGAGCTGGCGACACCGTATAATCATGGCACTTGGTGCGTTGTTAAACCAAACCAATTAAACATATTTGGCATATGCGTTCACTAGCAGGTTATGACCTTTTCTCGAGATGTATTAACGGGAGCCTGCAACACCCTGCGACCGGTCTCTTGCGTAAAACACGAAATGTTCAACTGTTTTGAGAATGTGTTTCCCCTTGTCGTGGGCAGTTCGTGCTTGGCGAATTCGGAGCAGAATCGAATGTTTAAAGCGAATAGATCACCTTGCCGAAATTCCAAAAACGAATATCCATGCCCATGTAAGGTCTGCAATGGGGAGGGGGGGGGCTAACAACGCAAAAGCTGCCAAGGTTATACAGCGAGTCTGGAAATCTGGAAACCACAATTTCATTCTACTTCAATTGCTTGGAACAAAATAATAATTTTTGGGGCTTATCGACGCACCAACTGCCAGGGTCATATGGCGTCGCCAACTCTTTCCCTGTTGGAAGGGTTTCTTGGGAGCCAGTTGGAACAAAATATAGCCCCTTTCTCACAATTTGCAATGACATCAAAACATAATGTGACACAATTGGGGTTGACCGAAGCATCACGTTTAATTACGAGGCTGGTCGCTAGAGTACAACTCAGGGCATGCCAGCGTTGCGAGTGAACAGTGCTGCCATTGTTAGGAATTATCACGTGACATGAGTGGCAGCCACGCAGCTGGGATTTAGACCAATCAAATTATTGCAACCTAATGGAAAGGGAATCATTCACTGATTGGATAATGTCTTAAGGCCCTTGATTTTGAAATTTGAAGTGTGGGGAAATTTAGTGCAGAGATCTCTGGGTGAAATGAAATATGTCAAATATAATCACACCACACTATGCAAAAGTCTCAATACGCTCTACGAAACTTATTATAAAGGTCGGATACTACCTTAAATCAGGAAAGGTGGCTTGCAGTCTGAAAACACATATTTTGAACATTTCCAATGTAACACAGATCCACAGACTTCAAAAAGCAGCTCGACGCCCTAGTTTCGAAATTCTGACAACAGCAGTGCGTATTGCGGCCTTCGTCCTAAAGGAGCACATGGCCCCGGAGGAGAGAGGGACTTTCCTTATCACCACACATCGGTGCTGTCATTATCCTTCGGCAAGTCTGAAGATTTATTTCCATTCGATAATTGGCTGCGTTCCGTACCAGCACTACTGCACCTTGAGAAAAACATGACAGGTAATTTGTCGCACCGACCATTTAGCTAGAATTCCAGATAACAATTACAGTCTTGCGATAAGATGCCTTTCGTGCCATTACTTCTTTTTTGCCCGCGTCACTGTTATTAGTCCATAATTGGACGACAGGTACTACTCAGTCAATGGGAAACCTCACGAGCACTTGCACGCGAGGAACGTAACAGAACACGTTGCTCTTTAGTTATTCGTGTATGGCCTTTTCGAGCAGAATCACCAGAACAATAGCACTGTTAAAACTGCAGAAGCTGCACCATCGCAGGTCCCTGCAAAACGGAGGGTTCTTGACAAAACCTGTCGACGAGCAGCGGCCGTTAGTGAGCCCCGGCTGCTGCACAGTGCTGTCGTTACCGCCGAACGCACTGATTCGCGCGACCCGACTACCGGGAGGGACATCAGACCAGCTGATACACTGTGATCCCGCAGAAAACAGCCCACCGCGAGCCGCTCACCCGCTGTTCATGCCCACCGCAACAGAGAAACGTCCGCCCACCACAACAGAGAAAATTACGAAATTAATCCGAAAATTCCAGGGCTGTCGGACCGATTGCGGAATCGGACTCGGCCATTTTTCGGTTTGTGATCAGAGAGGTGACACATCTCTTGTGTAAGTCATGCTTTGGCTAAATGTAGTGAGCGCTGGCCGATAGGGACCAATGTTCATCATCAACCTCGTGACATGCGACACAAAGCCAGCTCGAGCTCCACTGACCCGTGTGGGTATCGGTGGATAAAAAGCCGGTTCTCTGGCTGAACAGACAACAAAAGTTTCACAAATATATCCTCCCAGATGACGTCACCCCTACTAAGTTATAGCAGATTCACAAGTTTTGAAGGATACAAACATACCAAGTTGGGCGTATTCACCAATCGTATAAATCGAAATCACTTGTTTCACCCATTACAGTAACCTTATCTCAACGGCGAGCAGCGTATTACGTAAATCTAATGAAAAAATTAAACACTCAAAAATTGTTGAAAGGGCATCATTTATTGATCAACTCAGGCCACCAATAGCCGAGAGAAATAAATTTACCTTCCTCAAGAATCACCGGTTTTATTGTCTTCGCCAAGTACCACAACAGCCAATCAAGGTCAGAAATCAACAGCCAATCAAAATCGAGGTTAGTCTACGCAAACAGCTGTTAGTCTGAACATGTCCTTATTTTACACGCTCTGGAAAATTTGTAAAATAATATTCTCACTGAGTTTTTGCAAAACGTCTGATGGTTTCACAAATAAAATCTTTAGCTTTCTTCAGCCATATAAGTTTTGTTGATACAGTTCTAAAACAGGTTATTTAGACTTCGAAAAAGTGCAATTTCTCCAATGCCCTGCAAGTAACTTAGTGCCCCAGCCATGATGACGTAATGCTGCCAAACAACTGACGGGTCTGGACGACTGTCAGAGGTAAGCTAAGAATTAACTATCATGGGAGCATAACCATAGTCATTGAGGCATCCATGAATAAAGTGTTTCATTCTTCAATCCCAGGCAGATCCACGGGACCAGACGGGGCACGTGTCCCCACACTGGGCCCCGGGACCAACCTGAAACGTCGCTTCCCCTCCCCCGAGCACGCTAACGTTGGCGCCCCAACGATGCAATTCGGCTCCCCTCTGATTCGTTCCACTTTAAGAATTAGCATCTCTGGCCCAAATGGCTCGCCCTCTAGGCACAAGGCCTCCCTCTAACCAAAGTGCCCCCTTCCATAGAAAATTCTCGATCCGCCGTCAACCATGCCGATAAAAGTGTGGCAATAAACCTATATAAACATGCACATAACATCAGTGGTAGCGCGCGGGGGGTTGTGGAGGGGTCACCAACATATCATAATTTGTCCCATAGCTGTAAGCAGCTAAGCCCACGGGCTTCCGAAACGGTGGCGCAATTGTGGAATGAGCTGAGGGCGGTCTTCCAGGCAAGGCAAAGTCTCACTATTTCGATATTCTCTCAACTTTTGATCAAGTACGGGGCGCCACCTACAGAAAAAGGCGTCCTTCTCAGTATTGCACGGAACCAGGTCCTAAAACGGCACAAAGCCACACTGATATAAGGCGAGCTCGAACGACTGCTGCCATCCGGTTGGCGCCTGCAAAACTCCGCGTCAGGCATACAGCTAAGGGCCGATTGAAGTCGCAACACAGGGCTCATAATTGACGCTCGTCATGACAGAGCACGCAAACATAAGTTCTTGGTTTATAATTTACGAGAAAAAGGCAGACTGGCAGGTCCCAGAGTTGAAAATATCGGCCGTCCAATCTGCTCACTGATTCTGTTTTTTTCGGAGATGATTACTGAATATATGTTGTGAATGTACTGTAGCGATGAAGTCATCCAGTCACGGCTACCACGCTTGCCTGTCACTGACCCCCCGTACTTATACCTTGTGGCGATGTCCATTTAGGAGAAGTTTGAAGATGAGACCTGCCGATCACCGTAGCCCACCCGGTACCCTCTCACAATCGGTGGCAAACGCCACTAGGCAGAAACGTCCCGTACCACATTCGCCAGTAAGTCCTTTTGGGCACAGCCTTAGGCCTCCAGCGGTGAACCATATGAACTGTTGGAAAATTTCTAACGCCAGGTTGACCCGCATACCCAATGACGGAGCTCAAGCGGCGGGTGGTCCCAAAGTTCTTTACAGAAATGCCCGAAATGTCGGGGCGTTTCAATTGCTGGCGCCACAGAGCCCGTCTGAAGGTTTGCTGCGGTGTGGTAGCCAGGAGCCCTCTGACAGGACACTGCTGCCATTCCTGCTGAGCCCAATACGCTGGAGATTGACGGACAGAAACGATAGGCCTAGGCTTGTCCACCGGGCATTGAGCAACCAAGCCCTCAACACAAAAGAAACGGGGAACTAGGAGGCCACTGACACACTTGAAGAGAACGATGCCGTAATAATAAAACGCGTAAAGTAATCATCTGGCCCAGTGGGGAGATGTCAGACTTTTGGACTAAGGGCTGTGGGCTCTAATTCCTACGGTGGCTACCCAAGTACTCCATTCAAACACCACGAGAGTATATGATATTATGGCCTTATGTGACTTGATATGACCTGGACAGTTAATGCGCTGTTAAAACTAAAAAAAAAAATCACCAACAAAACAACTCACAGAAACATGTGCCGTACTTGGAGAGTGGATAACACATCTTCGAGTTTACTTCTGAACCACCAAGGAGAAAATTCAGCACTTACAAGCATGTTTCAATACAAGCTTCATCGATCAAAGACTACGGGGCCGGCTCAGATCAGCCATTGATCACACGCAGAAGCTCTATTGGCGCCCTGTCGGCTGCGTGCACGCACGTCCTCAGCAGGTGGCGGAGGCACTGCCTCGGGTTCCTCGATCCATTGCTTACGTCGGCGAAATAATAGCCCGCGTAATTAGGCTCACCGTGTGTGGTTGTTTTCCCTAAATCCGGTATCTTATATAGCAATGGCAGCTCACACTTATGGGATCCCTGATGGACGAAATCAATGGGAGGGAAACCAGCTGTAAAGAAATCGAACAGAAATACTTGCAAGTCTGAATTCAACGAAATCACGTGTCATGAGATTTAAGATCATCATTACTGCTCAAAATTTCCGATCACGTGTTTTTGTCCTTCGAATTGCATAGAAGCATCACCAATACATTTCCACCAAGCAGCAGTGCCTCTAGGCGCTGTTTTGGAGGACTTGTTGATTAATATTTCTTTTTGCTGGAGCCTAAAGAGCAGCGGAGAGGTTCAGTCCTCTTCAGCGCAATGTAGAAATTCAGACTTGCAGTACGGGAGGGGGAGCAGGTTTCGTGCTTGACCTAGCGAACATGTGCACACTATTTGCCATTCAATAATCGCAACAAGCCGTAAGAACTATCCAGGGCGTGAAAACTTAGAGCAGACGCTTGGATCTGATTAGTGACTACTGAATACTTTCAGACCGATGTTAACGGCGATTTAAAATTAAAAAAATGGAAATGCGCAACTTACAATATAGATCAGAATTCAATTGGAAACGTCATTTTCTTCTATGCCCATTATCGACGTAGTTTACGCCCATGACACACCGATTGGTCACATCATCTAAAAACACCCAAATGTTTGAAATGGTCAAACTGTAGGGTTTGCATAGTTGTTAGCTGGTTACACTTTTGCTTAGGGTTCTAGCAAAATTTGAACTTGATAGGCTCTCGGAGTGCTTGATGGAGATTGAGCACCATGCAAAAATCACCAAATGGAAAAATCAGTAGCCGTAACACTGTGCTACAAGATGAGATATAGATCGTTAGCCTCTGAACAGGATCGACAAAACAGAGTGACTCAATGATGTGGATGTTCTCGATGATAAGCAGATACATTTACGAATGGAATCCCACAAAACTGCAGTGAACACCGATAAACATAACTATTGGCCTATCAAAAAATGATCAAAAGAACTTTGCAATTTTACAGACTGGTCTGAGTGACTGAATTACAAAGCCGAGAGGGACAAAAGCGTGATCGGTGGCGAGGGAACGTGCGTATCCGCGACACTGGTTTTGCTAGCATTACTAATTTGATGCAAATTGCTGCAACGCAACACAGATGACGCAAATATGTACTTTCGATCGGTTATATTTTCGTTCAGTTGCTTCATCCGAAGCTTTCCCATCCGAAATATCAGACGATAGCCGTGTCTGGCGATCGGAAACAACTATCCCAAACATGAAATTATACGTGAGCCTTGATGGCAATAAATGCTGGTAAAAAACGACGAAAAGAGGGTGGAAAAGCGCTAGTTGGAAAGACAGCGTGCTCACGCAGAACTACATACCCCGAGAAGGCCGAGAGGTTATTCACGGTGAGTAGTGCGATTTCGGTGGCAGGCCACGTCCGTGACCGTTGGTCGCGGCTGGGTCGCGTGTGCGGGCGCTCACAGACCGACGCGCGCCGGGGATCAGGCGGAGACTGCAGGCGCCGCCGTCGCACACGTCTCTAACACCAGCGGGCGCCACCGCCGCCACCGACCAATCACCGTGCGGCGGACGGGCTAGCGTCCAGCGGCTGCAGGTGCTGCTGGACACGCCGCCCTCCTCTCCTTCTGCACACCGCACGGGGACATCTGGGGCCGTACTCTGACCTCATGCGTACCCAGCAACCAGCGTAGCTACGTCGATTTGTTCTTCCCGCCGCTACCATTCATACGTCTGCGCAAGAAGAATCAGCATTCTTACAGAGATGGCAGGCAATCCTTATGGGAGTGCCGAGCTCTTGAGTGCGGTATTTATATTCCAATGCTTGCCATGTACGGGGCGTATGTGTCTAGCACATGAAGGCCGGCTAGAGCACATCATTTGTAAGTTGTTTGCGAATATTCTTTACTGCGTACGCATGACATAAGTCGGCCTCTGGTTGGAACTAGCGGGTCGGCATCTTGTTTCCAGTCCAGGCACTGACCACCCTGGTGGTCAGCTTCCGCTCGTTCTTCGTCAGTTCCCGATCCTCAATACCCGCTCGTTACATGCAGATGGGCGCAATGAACGCACCGGCACTGCAGCACAAAAGCGAACTGAGGGCGAGCTAGCACCAGTCAGGGGGTGTCCTGAGATGCGATGAATCGACCTCCACTGTAACCAGGGCAAACCGCACTGGAACCTCCGGCCACCAGCTCAGACAGTGTTGGATGTGACGCACCGGAGGATGTCGCACTAGGCGTCACGGCTCGGATCCCAGCGTCTGAGCTGAACCTGCCCGCCGGTGAGGGCTCCGGCGTCGGTAGAAGCCTTCTCTCAGCGAGACGGACAGATTCTGAGGCGGTGAGGTTACATACGTCCCAGAATAGCAATAAAGTATCGAATTGATGAAGAGTGAGTCAAACGCTCTTGTGTGATGGATTAGACGTTCTCTTGTGCGTACATCTTTAAGTGAAACGCTATACCGGTGTCGTCAGCTTTTCTCTTCGAAGTAAATCCCGAAACGATTTCTGTGGTACTTGGAGCCTGGCGAGTAATTTTACACTCATCCGATCAGAAATGTTAGTGCCATTAAAACGAGAATATCACGAAAAAATATCGTGTTCCGTATTCACTCATACCCCACTCATTCCACTGAGGCGATTTTGGTGCTAGGGTCGTCGGAGATTAGGTTCCCACGGCACCGGGAGATGAGGAGGAGACTGGGTCTGCGGCGGCTGGAGGCTGCGGGCGCGCTCTCTGGCGGCCAAATTGTGAGCTGCTGACCACTGGTCGGTGCTTAACCGTCCGCCAACTGACAGCCGCCGGTTTCTGCCCGGCCAGCGCCGTCATTAACCATCCCAGCCGCTTATGAACGCCGCCGCCAACAGCACGCAAGAGATTGTCCGCCAAAGAACTGAAGCGCGGCGACACAGGTGTTATTATCCTCGCCGGAGATTACCGGTGCTGTCACTTACACAGTCACGAAACGGCAGGGCAGCAGACGGAGCCATACCTAGCATGCCAGTATTTCTGTATCCGATGTCTCCACATGCACCATGTATCGGAAATTAACATTGACCAATGCACCAGCAGAAGTTCGTGAGCTGACGTACAAAAAGTAGTTCCACAGAGTGAATCCAGCCAGGCAGCGACCCACAGCGGCCTGTGCGGCATACCGGGCCATCGTCACGGCACCACTTTTTACACAGCCGAAATCAGAGGGCACTGGTCCCCACACCACCGACAAGAATATCAACGAATGTCATTTGACAGCTTTCTGACATGGAGTTATTGCTATCGCGGCATGCATCGTTGTTCCCAGCACATTCAGCGGGTGGAGGCATCAATCCCGCATCCGATGCCGCCGCTACTTCCTAATCGATAGGCCAAACCCATAAATTTCACGCAGGGAACCGGGCCAAGCTCCCGATCGGACGCAGACACCAGGTTCTCGACGCAGATACAGCGCGGGTTTTATAACGTTTGCTGGGAGACGAAGAGCGGCAGTCGTCGACCCCGACAGGGCTCTGTACCGACCTGTTTGGGACCCCGATGGAATCACAGCGCCATCGTCTACACTCTACAGCGTGCTAACGGAAAAGGAATCGACCTCTCTCGTGCCCTAGATTCGGAGCCACGATCACAGCGAATAGATCCTGCTTTGAATTCAACGCGACCCGAGATAGGCAAGGGTCGCAGGGAACTTAGCGTTTTTTCGAGATTCAGAAAAAAAGTTTATGGAAAAATGAGTATGAGAATCTGGGAATCCTTTCCCGCCTTAAATCGCTTGGAGAAAAAAATGTAGCCACTTGAATCAAATTATAACGTCATTAAAAGGACTCTTTTTGCCGTCTCCATAATAATAATCATGCTCAGACTCGCTTTACAAGAGCAGCCCACCATCGACATTGCATATTCAATCCAATTTTTTACTCTGAAATTGAAACCCAGGCGTAAAACTGGCACAGCGCTTTATAACTGGCGTATAACTGGCGGTGGCACGATATAAGCCATGCGCTTTTGTACCGCACCACAACTGCATACTGTGTATATACAATCCTGCATCGCAAATAAAGCAGAGATTATGTTATACTATGGAGTTAATATCCGTCATTTTGGTGTACAGAAATACTTGCTGCGTGCCCGACCCCGGGACGTTTTACAAGTTTGCAGCACACAGTTACGCTCACACTATGCACACGCCAGAGTTCTGCAGGGGGGGCAGTTATGTCCGCCGCGTCCCTGTCACACGCCGTACCAGACGGCGGGGCAATCCCGATGTCTCGGGCCGGCGGAACAGAGGACTACTCCGGTGACACGTGGCGAGGCCCTGCCCTCGGGCGGTGCCACCAGACCGGTGAATCAATTTAAAGGCCGAAAAAGCCTGTGCTTCCAATGACAAGGGCGCAGGTTGGTTGGATAGGAGGCCGTCAGAGGTCAGTTTTGATCCAGGAACCTCGAGCACCGCCCCCTGGCGCCCTAACAAACTGTGCCACAGCAGTAGTATCTATCTGGTGTTTACCGAAATGTGAAGTTGGTAAATAAAAAAGAACAAGCAAATAGTAAGGATGGCTCACTCGCATGATATTTTCCATGAGTGCGACGGTGCTTAGGATTGAGACAAATCATATCGTTGCAATCAGATGGAAAGGATTCCTTCAAAGTTCGAATTAGGGCCTTAGTGCCGTTTAATTTAAACCATAAATTGAGCAGAACCTTGCGTCAGGGAGCCTTGGGTGAAATGGAATATGCCAATAGTGGTTTCTGGTCACGCCGCGCCAAACTGTTGTACGAGTTCAAAACCCATGATAAAAGTGGTATATTACCCTTAAAAGAAATGAAACTGAAGAGCCTCGGCACTGCATGCATACAAAAGAGTAGAGAAAAGCACACGAAATCACAGTCAGGCTAGTTCTACAGTTCTAGCTCGACAAGATAGTTTGGGAATGCGTGACTCAGCGGTGGAGAGTACATGCCTCCTGAGCCACAGGTCCCGGGTTCAATGCCAGGCGGGTGCTCAAACAGTCTGATCCCCAAAACCCTCCCAACAGAGTGCAGTTGGCGACGACGCACAACCTTCGCAGTTGGTGCGTCGTTAAAACCCAACAGTTATTTGACAAGACTAGTTCACGGGCTACCATGTGATCTTAGTAACGCAATGCCCTCAGGGCATAACCTGCACGCAACTACCCGCTGACGTGAGGTTATAGGCATGGGACCTCCCATTTCTCGTGTATTTGGAATGATGAAACATTGTTCAAAGGAGAAGCAGGTGTGAGCCAAGATAGCTACACTTATAAAATGACCAACCACGCACTTTTATATGCGTAACAAATCAGGCTCAGGTTGCAGAGGTGTTCCGATAAATTAGGGCTGCAGAAACAGCATTTACGACTTCTCGTAATTTTCCGCACACTCTTTTTAATTATATGGCAGTATTCGACCGTATGCCCCGGAGAAGGCCCATTTTCCTTGACGCTACAATTGAGCCAAACCACGGCTCTTCATCCCCTGACGTGCAAGAATGATGCCAGAAAAGTTAAATGATGAAACCCACCCGATGCTCAAGACGCTGCCACTGGTTTCTCAGCAACAAAGGACAATGGTTCCTGCGTCATGACTAAACAGGTTACAACAGAATACCCCGGGCCTGTTCACTCCCTCCGCACAAGCCTTCATCTGTATCCTGGAGCCCCGCACGCACAAGAGACCAAGGAGGAAGCACAGCACCGCTAACGACGGGGCTGGGGCGGGCTGCGGATGGGCAGCTGTGCTGGGTGCGTCATTGGCTGTCGGTAACCGCTTCATCACGTCTATTCTCAGTGATGTTCTGGCAGCGGGAGGCTGCCATCTACGCGGTCTGCAGGGAGATCTGAGTCAGCCCGCCGTCTGGAATGACCCGGGGGCCGTCCCCTGGCCTCGGCCCAAACTGTCCCCCCTCCCCGGAGGACAGCGGCACGTGGCCGTCACTCGCCTCCAAACCTACCGCCACAAGGCAACGGTTCAATTATGTTAAAAATTAAAGGGATTACTTATTAAACACGTCAATTCCGAGAGCTTGAAGCTGGAGTAAGTTCCATGAGTACATGCTACCCTGTACTTTTCGATTTTGAAATCCCTCTCAACTGCCAAGTAAATATTGTTTGTCTCTGAGGGCCTGTTCAACGTGGTATAGCACCACGTGTCCCACAGATGAATCACCGTTAACCATGACCCACTCACCACCAATCGCCTGCAAAAAAGACTACACCATTGCCAAAACGGCGCCTGCTGTCACGGACAGGCTTTGGAGCACGAACCTATCGGGTAATATCCACTGCTGGCGCAGCAACGCTCCAAAACAGCATGCCAATTCGGATAAAGTAATCTCACGAAGCTCTCCCACCACCAATTTCCCCAAAGCGATAATTGCTGCTAATTACCACGCTGAGCGTCGACAGGCTGTCCCTCAGACTTCACTGGCACCAAATGGACGTTGACAGAAGTGCTTATAAAGACATCACGATCCGGCCGAGACTGGGACCGTTTCTCCCAATTATCGCTACAGACCGGGAGATCGGCCGGGATTCACGTATCCTCGGTGAAACAATCAGCGGCAGGGCCTCCTGACCGGATCTGGAACGGGAGAGATGAGGACTTCCCCTGCCCCCTGTCGCCAGATCGACCAAGAGGCCATTATCGGCCGACCATATCTGGAGACGGTGATTCGCAGTGCGACCGCTCCCCGACTCGGCTGGTCGGCGATCAGCACCGACTGATGACCTTTCCACCAGAGAAGTGCGTGTGTCACCAGGACTGACCGCAGCACTGACTGATGCGACGTCAGAGGCGTACTGAACTGGAACCAATTAGCGGTGATGTACTTATCGGAATAACCTCATTACGCTCCTCCTACGATGTCAAGCAGGTACCGATGTAGCGAGAGCATGCAATGTGTGAAGTATCTCACCCGATGCGATATCGAGCTAGCCCACAAAACGTCGACGAGAGAACCTCGGTCCAGTGACAGATGACAGTCAATGCACATTCGCGGGTAGACTGCGCCTGCAACTTAACTACAGCTGTGCTATCCAAACACAGGCGAGCAAAAGAAAGGCTAAACAGCTTGGCGCTGAACGAGTCATAATATAAACAGTGTTACGCTTTGAAGTACCGAACGCTATCGTGTGGCGTACTGGCTCTGCCATCTCGATGTGAAGGCATGCACAAGAGGGAGGTAAACTAATTTTATCCAGGTGGGTGTTAAGGCCAACCGCCGGGAACAAGTCATCCCACCAAGAGGGGGAGAAAAGGAAGAAAGACCATATGGGATAAAAGAGAGGAGAGAGAGAGAGAGAGAGAGAGAGAGAGAGAGAGAGAGAGAGAGAGAGAGAGAGAGAGAGAGAGAGAGAGAGAGAGAGAGAGAGAGAGAGAGAGAGAGAGAGAGAGAGAGAGAGAGAGAGAGAGAGAGAGAGAGAGAGAGAGAGAGAGAGAGAGAGAGAGAGAGAGAGAGAGAGAGAGAGAGAGAGAGAGAGAGAGAGAGAGAGAGAGAGAGAGAGAGAGAGAGAGAGAGAGAGAGAGAGAGAGAGAGAGAGAGAGAGAGAGAGAGAGAGAGAGAGAGAGAGAGAGAGAGAGAGAGAGAGAGAGAGAGAGAGAGAGAGAGAGAGAGGGAGAGAGAGAGAGAGAGAGAGAGAGAGAGAGAGAGAGAGAGAAACAAAATCCCTGAACCAAATATGTGAATGAAGAGCTTTTTGCTTTTGCAGGAAGCTGTCTGGAGCTGCGAGCGAAAGCGGCCTCGCCGTTGTTTCTTCAGGCAGGATACGTGCTGCACTTTCACACAACGCGCTGACCTAACAAGACTCGCAGTGTACAAAGCAGGGGCCGGTCAGCGCCGTGCCGCGTGTGGGCCGGCGCGGCGGCGGTAGTGGCGCAGCGGCGGTAATTGGCGCGCCGCAGCACCCAGCGCGGGTGAAACGGCGGCGCGGCCTCACGCAGAGGACCAGCCTGACGTCCCGCACACAGACACAGGACGGAGGTCAGGTCCAGTCTGCCCACCGCGCCGTAGTCTGCCACAGCTAGAGCAGAATAGACCCCGCTGCTGGTGATAACTTCCTGAGAGCTAAACGGCACATCATAACGTAACTTGTCTAATGCGAAAGCTTCAGTGCTCAGAGTAAGTTTGTTGCCTTTTCCTGAGATAAACCACCAAACACAGGCCCTAGCCTCGAAAACTCTCCACTGCGGTTTCCCTCGGCGGCACTTGACGAAATGATTCAGTGCATGCACATTGCATATGCATGCACTAAGTGCTTACCTTGCTGCTGGAGACTGTAGGTAAGCCCATCAGGCGGTTTGAGAATTTTCAGCTTCAGTGCGTAGTTGACCATGCAGGGCAGGATGTGGCGGAACAACCGCTCCAGCTCTGCAGGGGGCTGCTGTTGCAGATATTGCAGAAGGCCGTCAAAGCGGCGAGGATCCTCCGGCTCTTCCACCGGGTCCAGACTTACACTGCCGACCAGAGAGGCGTAAGTCTAAACTTACACATAGTTGAGAGGCACAAGTTTTAACTTACACTGTTGATCAGAGAGGCGCAAGTTTTAACTTACAATGTCAATCAGAGGGGCATCAGCCTAAACTTACACTGTTGATCAGAGAGGCATCAGCCTAAACTTACACTGCCAACCACAGGGGCTTCAGCCTAAACTTACACTGCTGAACAGCGAGGCGTCAGCCTAAACTTACACTGCCGAACAGAGGGGCGTGATGAATCAAATAAGTCGGTGATGAAGTCGGTGATCAAGTCGGTGATGAATCAAATAAACTAAACTTACACTGTTGATCAGAGAGGCGTCAAACTGAGCTTCCAGTGTTGAATAGAGAGGCATCAGTCTAAGCTTACACTGTCGGCCACAGAGACGGTAATTTACACACCACTGACCAGAGCGGCGCCAGTCTAAACTTACACTTCTGACCAGAGAGGCGTCAGTCTAAACTTACACTGCCGACCACAGAGACGTTAATTTACACGCCACTGACTTGAGGTTTGACCAGAGAGGCGTCCGTCTAAGCCTACACTGTCGACCAGAGAATGTCAGTCTGACCTTACACTTTCGAACACAGAGACGTGAACTCACACACCACTGGCCGGAGAGGCATCAGTTCACACCTATGCTGTCGGCAAGAGTGATGCCAGTCTAAGCTTACACTGCCGACCAGCGAATGTCACTTCAACGTTTCATTGGGGTCGCCCAGACAACCCCAAACAAAATTATTATATCCACACCTCTGCGCCTTGCACCAGTTTTTCGTATGTGGACAACAGTTTTGCTGATGAAAGGGGGCCTGCCAATTTCTGACGAAGGGGAGGGGGTCAGACATTTTCTGACTATTCCTGACAAAGGGGGAGGGGTCTGAACACCTCAATTTTGGCTGGCGTCATATGTGAACAGCCCCTAACCTGCCAACGGTATCAAATCATTGTATGATCAGAGATCAACGTTATGATTTTCCTCTACTAAACATTAGCAGACTATATTTTTTCACTGATCACTTGAGAAGGATTCCTAGTTTGGTCCCGCCACTACGAAGTATAAGCCAGCGGTGTCAAATTCTCGTATCACACTCGGACGAGCCTTAGGTCATCACTGGCTACTCTCGGCACGTGACGGTACGCGCTTCACGGCCACCGGGCTTTCCATTGGAAGAATAAGGGACTCGTGAGCTGAGGATAGAGGTTCGATTCCCGTACTCTCCACTAGTGAACCCCCTCCGAGAGTTGACAACGCGAAGCGGCCTCGCCAGTCTGAGAAAACTGTAGACCACACTGGGGGCGTCCCGCGTGGAGGGAAGTCACTGGCTGGCAGCCAACGGCGGTGGAGGGAGGTTCAGCCACCTACCCTTCAATCTGTACGTACTGGGCTCGCGGGTTTGTTGTTCCAATGCTAGCGAACCACCGCCCCCTTAGTCGTGATTCAACATAAAACTTGTGTATTTTGCTCGCAGCTATCGATTGGGTACCCTTCAATACACGGCAGCCTCATGTCGTACAAATCATTAGCGAAAAACATGGTTGTCACAAGAGAGCATCTACATAGCTTTCTGATAGTCAGGTTCAAAATATGACACTGGCAGCCAGTTTTGCGTCAGTAATCTAGCGCCAAGGGAAAACACACCGCATGTATTTCTCATCATGACCGAGAGGAGCATTAGTCCGCCAGAAATCGAGCGCAGTGCGTACAGATCGGATCGCAGGCAGCTGTTCCTACAGTCTGACACGCCACCCTGCAACCCAGCACGGCTGCGGCAGTGTAGCGACAGCGCTGTAATCACCACCACAACACTGTCGTGACGACAGCTACTGCGCGGCTACAGGAAACCCAGCACTGCGCGACAGCCGCCGCCGGCGGGGGCACGACCACCGGCGCACCGCGCCTCAGACAGAAGACTGACGCACTGACACTGACACTGCTCGCACTGACAGAAGACTGGCCGAAGGACCTGCCACACGCTCCGGTCATCATTTGAATATAGTGGCGTCATGAATTATTAGTTAATCTCAATGTTATGACATCATTATCTAATGATGAGCTTGTATGACTCTAGTAGATAATGAATAACAGGCGGCAGAGCACATAGAAGTGAGGTAGCAATTAGCTTTGTGGGTCAAGCCTTCACTTTTGGCACTTTGTTACAGTTCAGAATCTGTCCGCGCCCTTCTTTTCGAAGTAAGCTGTACTATAGCCAGGTGGGACTTGCATGGATTTAAAAATTCAGTACAACCACATCCCCTGTCAAAAAAATTAAACCAGTTTGGGTTCGACACCTGCTGCGGTTGTTTCAAGGCGAGGGGCATTGCTGGGATTGTTCACAATTCTTTACACATGGAATACGCATCCGACCATTTCATATTTGGTGGAAGGACTGATGTTAACAAAAAATGCTTGGTTTGGTTCATTCGCAGACGACTAGTAAATTTTCTCGAAAATGAACCCATTACAAGGGTGGCGCAAGACCTATAAAGCGTTATTACTCAGTCTGTAAATAAGCGGATGCCCTCTGAGGTGAACTGTTTGTGTATGGTATTCTGGATGCAAAGACTTTTCAATGCTGAACCGAATATGACGGCGATATGTATGTATTTGATCGTTCGCGCCATGATACGAGTATGAACTGGAATTGAAGGATTCTTGACAAGTTGACAAGACAAGACTATTTGATGCAATATTTTTTTAGTTGTGGCGAGACAGTCGTCTCGCCATAAGTTTCAGTTTCTTCATATTTATCAAAAAGAAAGCATTTGACAGAGTTTTGTCCATATCCTCCCAAACCATCAAACTTACGCTCCCTCCCCTTATAGCATTCTTCTCACAAGTGTTTCCGCCGACGAATTTACTACACCGGGCATGAGTAATATCTACCTGTTTACAGCTTTTAAAATTTATCGCTCGCGCCCAAAATCCTACAGGTATAAAATCAATATGTTATTTTCAGGGACCATATTCCAAAGTCTGTCATTTGAAGTCAAAGTTGACCATTTGAAGCCGATACACAAGAAAAAATGCATATATGCATGAACTCGTAAATTAAGTGTTAATTACCATTGCTCTTCAAAAGTAGTGCTAAGTGCATTTGCAGCGTTTGCGGCAGAAACAGTGAAATGACGGCTTAATTATCACATAGCAAATGAATCATCTCATGCATTTCAGTCAATCATCTCAGGCAATGAATATGGTTGAATCGTAAGCAAGACTAATCAAATAGTACGTTCAAGAGCTTCCAGGCGTATCTTTATCTTCGAACAGGCGGCTTAAGCGAAAAAGTTGAAACTAGGACAGCTTAAGGCTCGGGACCAACCCTTGTATTTGTCTCTTTCTATTAAAACACACCAGTCGCCTACAAGTGAATGAAATAACAATTTCTTTGGCAGCCTTAGTGACAGAACAACTTTCCGAAAACATAAAAGGACCTAATACGCATACCTTGACTATTCAAACTTTGCACACCACCTCAAGACCAGGTTTGAGTCCTGCATTCCATCAATAACTATGCATGAGATCACACAAAATGTGAGGTCCTTCACAGGAAATTTGCATCAGGTCATCCAATTTACCATTGCTGACAGTGACGGCGGAGGGTCCGGATTTAAGGGGGGGCACCATGGATTTGTCCACCCATTTTTTCAGTCAGCGTCATAATGTTAGTGGTAAGGTTTCTCCTTTATGGGAAGGGAGGGTCAGGGTGCTCCGGTGCCCCCTAGCTCCGCCGCCTACGATTGCTGATCTCCATCAGAAACCAGTAGCAGAAGACGCGTTACCCCGATTACAGAGACCACTGGCAAGGCGATTCCATCACCAATGCAATCAGCTCAACAAGGATCCATTCATTTGCCTGGTTCTAACTGTGTAATTTGCATCCGCTTCAATAGTACCAATTGCGGCGCCGCCTAATCGCTAAAGAGCGCCGAAGCAGTAGTAGATGCGGGACGTTGCTACCCTATCAATAACAGCGCCGCTCTCGGCGAACACTCCAGTCGAGAGACCGATCGAGGCGCGGTGCCACGGGAGGCCCCGGTACCTCCCCACGACACCGTTTAACCCTGCAACAACGCACTGTTATGACCGGTTAATTACAGCGTCGGTGGTGAGGGGCGGGTGGCCGCGCGGTGGCCGGCTCCTGTTCATGGCGCGGCCGCGCCCCGGGGCCATCTGACACCAGCATGTCAGCGGCTGGGCGCGCGGCTCTAATTGTCCGCCATCACGCCCGGCGAGCAGTCGGCGCCCGGCCAGCTTATTACGGCAATGAGCTGACGTCTGACATGGCGTGATGAGCAGGTGAAACCGTGATTCACCGATTCCCGGAACATGAAAGTCCGCCGGCTGTCCAGGGAACATGAACTACGCACAAACGCCGGCCATTCCTTGGCACAGTTTTCACTTGAGCACGCCAAATGTATTGACAGACCGGAAGACTGGAGCGGCACTGCTCGTGCTACAGTGGATGTCACCATGTAAGCGGTCATGTCGGGGGCACGGCCGGGTCAGGCTGCTGCAGCCTGGGTCAGCGGAAACACGGAGCCTAACTTCCGCAGGTCGGGTCAACACTCCGCAGCCGCGCGTCTGCAAACTTTACGGCTTTCGGAGCGACCACAAGCAGCAGGCAGGGCCACTAACAGAGCACCGGGTAAATCAAACAGAGCGACAGAGAACTGAGAGCTATTAGAGACTTGTATGAAGCCTGGGAAGCTGTCGCAGCTCAGGTCAAACAGAGACGGTACCGACCGGAACCAATTCCAGGCGGCAGCCCCTGACGGCTGCGTCAGAGTTGACTTGTTTGTCTAATGAGTGTTCAGGCGTAGCTCTGTCAGCAAATGCCGCCTGATTGTTGTTTCTGGCGTCCCGCTGCCGCTGCATCAACGGCGAGAGAGAGAGAGAGAGAGAGAGAGAGAGAGAGAGAGAGAGAGAGAGAGAGAGAGAGAGAGAGAGAGAGAGAGAGAGAGAGAGAGAGAGAGAGAGAGAGAGAGAGAGAGAGAGAGAGAGAGAGAGAGAGAGAGAGAGAGAGAGAGAGAGAGAGAGAGAGAGAGAGAGAGAGAGAGAGAGAGAGAGAGAGAGAGAGAGAGAGAGAGAGAGAGAGAGAGAGAGAGAGAGAGAGAGAGAGAGAGAGAGAGAGAGAGAGAGAGAGAGAGAGAGAGAGAGAGAGAGAGAGAGAGAGAGAGAGAGAGAGAGAGAGAGAGAGAGAGAGAGAGAGAGAGAGAGAGAGAGAGAGAGAGAGAGAGAGAGAGAGAGAGAGAGAGAGAGAGAGAGAGAGAGAGAGAGAGAGAGAGAGAGAGAGAGAGAGAGAGAGAGGAGAGAGAGAGAGAGAGAGAGAGAGAAGCTCGGGTAGCGGTGCGGTGGCAGAGAGGGTGCGGACTCGAATGCTCTGCCGCCACACCCTAAACGGAGAGCCTGAGGCCAGCCGTACCGGAGGGCTGGTCAGGCCGTTTTTGCTGGATGGCGGTCAGCGCTAACTGGAGGAGCGTATCAGAACCAGCCCAAATTACCTAACCGTAGTTAAAACAGACAACTACGCAACCTGAAACTAGGCCACTGTAACTCCAGATATTTCCTAGTCGAAAGGCTGCCAACAGGAGAAACTTGGCACTGTGAACTCAGTCGTGTTCTTACGTTCATGCTAGTACCGTATGCAAAGCGTAAACTCCACGAGCTGCTATTGCTGAGTTATTGCTGGAAAATTCACATTTGCTCCAAATATAACTACAGCTGTCCCTTCCATACAAAGTTTGCAGATGAAACAATATATGGGCAGTGTTTTTGCACGCTATTCAGAAAAGCTACCTATGTAGGCGGACTCGAGCCCCAGGGAGGTCTCCGGCCCCATTCGATCTCCCGAAATTCCCGTGTTCTACTATACGCAAAAAATCGCCGTTCATTGTGTCCGTCGAAGCACCCGATCTAAGAATGTTCTTAACAGAAAAACATGCCAGAGCTTTACCTCGATTCATCGACCCGAAGAATAAGCTAGGATCATGTTGCGCAAATACATTTCAAAACAAAAATTCTTCTCACTCCAAAAGATGCACAGCCCGTAATGGCGAAGTCTCATGAGCAGGCAGCAAAGCCCAACACACTCGGTGGTGTGAAATCGATTGGGCTGGAAACAGTTACATGACGAATTTTCCTCCCAGAGTAGGGAGAGCGGTAGTTCCGCTGGACTCGCTTCCAGGATAACTACGCCGCGAAACTGACCCACCAGTCGTTGACAAGGCGTACACCTTAATCCTGGCGGGGAGGGAGGAGGGTGGGAGCCGACATTTCAGTGGCTTCCATCGGTAATGTGAGACCTGCTTGAAGCACATGGTGTGGAGAAGGTATCCGACAAAAATCAGGGCTTTCTTTACAACCAAACGGGTATACTCAAGGCTTCAGAGTGGCTGTCCTTTCTCTTCCTCTCCGCATCGTCTTTGGCTAATACCATAAGAGGGGGGGCAGGGAGGCCACGACGCCCAATATCCAAGATTCGTAACCATTAACCCTATAGCGTTGACCAGGAAGACATAAGTTAAAAACATATCTTGCCCCACCCATGTTCTGGACGTTCCCACGTTTATGGCTAACCAAAACCCGCGGTTGCATCAACAATCCCTCAGTACAGCAACGAGGAGTGCAGCTTCTCCAACATCGCCAGTGATGTAGGACTGATGACCCGCCCGCCCACCTGCAGAGGTTGTGCAGCGCGTGCAGCACTTGCACCAGCTGCTGGCCGCTAGTGACGTCTTTAACGGCCGTCAGATGGCGCTGCACGGTCGGCCAGGTGGGCAGATCGCAGGGCAGCAGCACTAGCGCCATCTCTGAAATAAAACGAGAACCTGTCAGACGTCACGAAACACGACCGACGAAAAACTCATCCAAAGGCAAGAAACCACATCCGCGCCTTTGAGACAGCAAGCTTAAGATTCCGAGACGGAATTGATAAAACAATCGTGCTCTAATTGTTCGCGTACGCACAAGTGGAGGGAATGGGCAGGTAGGGTGTGATATGTATTGATGCAAGTCAACCACACACTTTTTTCGTACCGTTTATTGCTGTTCCATTTGCTGACTTGTGCTGCGTAATGAAATGCAATTAATTTTAAGCTCAAAATGCATGTTTTCAGTAAGGGTGACACAAATGGCCGAGTCGCTATTGGGCAAAAGCAATGCATTTATTGTCGGTGGATCTTCCATTTCTCGTGGGCTAGGATCGAACCCTTTTAAAATCAGCTTCTATTCATAGTTAGACATATTGTAGCATAGATGGATCTAAGGAGAAAATCGGGCATTTACTCCCATCGACCCTGGAAGATCGATGGCGCCCTCTGAAAGATCGATGGCGCCCTCTGAAAGTTCGATGGTACCCCCTTAAAGCTCGACGGCACCCCCTGAAAGGTCGATGGCGCCTCCAAAGGTCGCTTCCCATCCCCCAAGGATGGGAGTATCGGTGCCCCCTCCCTTCCCTCTAGGATTCTGCGCCCACCAGGTAGGATTGCCGCCAAAAAGTGGCGCCCTCCTGGTCCGGATGACGTCCTCCCCAATCGGAGACCCTGGATTCACCTATGTATTGCAGTCTTACGTTTCAGCTTTATAGGCTCGTTGACTTGTGCAGAATTATCCATATCAAGCCTTCATTAGCACTTGCATTTCGATTCGGCCACTAACCGCGTTGGCTCTGTCGCCATCATAATTCACTACAAGCCCCGGATCAGTTCTTTGCTTACCAAAAGCAGACATGACCTCACTCTTTCTTCTTTATAGCACTCTTTCATATGTCATAGCATATGATTAGATTGTTCTATCATAATAATATTTCAGTTACTCCATCACTCCTATAGTAATACTGCGACACTTTAAGCCATACCTTCAGCACCTGGAGGGGCGGGGGCACCTGTAAAACAAGTTCTGCAAGAAACAGACGTCTACACACACCCCTTCCTCTGTCGCACGTGAACTGAGGGCTGCTGCCTTTTGAAGTGGTTGCTGCTGCCTTTCCTGGGCCTGCTGCCCTGCCGCAATTTGCGCCCCCTAACAGCATTCGGCTCGAGCTTGGGCCGTCAGTGGTGAGGACTCTGCTGAACTGAGGCACCGCAGGTCAGCTCAGCCCGCTACAGGGCGCCCCTCTGCTCCCACCGAACGCACCTCTCGTTATTACGTAAATGTGACACTGCTGGTGCCGGTTTCCGGGAGCCCCGTGCCGTCGATCTGCTCCGGTCACAGTTTTGTTTCAACCCTAGTGTTTTGTGTCCGAATGTTTTCTTTGTCAATACATGCACAGGGTTCCAACTGCCACCGGAATCCTCCGGGAGCAGAGCGATGGCGGCTGATCACCTCTCCCGTACAGTGGGGGTGTAACGTTTTCGTCCAAGGGGGGGTTCGTAAGGGGTCCATCTAATCAGTGGGAGAGGCGCTAGAGGATAATTTAATGGCAAATTTCACAGAAACCATCACTACAGTACGACGCGGTCGAACCACTTTCACTGTTCACGCAGCCTTGCTTCAGCATAGAAAAAAACAGGTTATCTCACTGATCGTCTCTTACCACGTACAAATGCACAAATTTTCATAAATATTGTAAATGTTTCGGTCCCCAAGGTTTATGACCTATTGTAAACTGGCGAGGCATGGAAGTCGGGCATTAGAGCAAAGTCGATGCGCCGGGAGTTCTAAAAAGAAAAATATCATCACATTCTGGAGTTTTTGACCTGATTATCGGAACTTTTCATCGAATAATTCAATGGTGGTGCCCCTTAGTTCATCGAAGAGGGGAGGGGGCACGGTGTCCCCCTCCGTTCCGCAGTCTATGGTCCCGTACTCACACCTTCCCATCTAAACCAAATGGATGGGTGTGGTAAGCTGAGCACAAGTCAGAGCATAACTCTGACCGGTACCGGGAGATATTTCTTTCAGACATTTACTCTGAATGGGACCAACAGGCGGCAATCAATGCCTGTCTCCAGAGTGTGCCGGCCAGTGGACCGCGGCAGCATGGTGAACGGCCAGCAAGAACTATCTCCAGGTGCAGTCGGTGCATTTCAGCGTGCTCGGTATCGATACAACGGGAGCACTTGCCACGGTTGGAAACCTCGAGAGTATTACAGTCGTGCTGCCGTCATTCCGGGAGTGGAGGGAGTTAATAATTCGATAATTCCAAAATAAAACGGCTTGAAAATAGTTACAAAATGAAGATGATGTTGCAATCATTACCTAATGAAGATTACATTCAGCTAAGTGGGCATTACAACCAGTTTTTAACGCACGTTTAATCAAACTCATGGTAACCTAGTCATATGATATTTCAAATTTGAAATTCGAACCAAGCGATAAGCCTGGTAGGGTCGTGGGAGGAATCGCAACATAATATTTGCGTTCGCACGAACAGCATGGGGCAGCGCAGGTTCTGCTCCGGGGTGCCTTACTAAACGAGCTACCTGTGGAATGAGAGGTTACCAGTACCTGTTTTTGTTCTGCACTCAGGACCATATAATCAAGAGCGGGATTGAGGCTAGTGCTTGTGTTGTTGAGAATGTTGAGTATTTTATCATAACTGTATTTTAGCTGGATTTTTATTGTTTTAATAGCGTGTGTATGTGCTTCCATTTTACCACCCCTTTACGACGTGGAGTCTAATAGCCATGCGGATTTTGATGACTTGAATAAAGTCTTTGTCTTTATTTTGTCTTGCCTAGCGTAAGCCGTAGGGTACTCACCAACTCTAAAGGCCAGCAAAACAGCTTTAGAGCCATTTCAGCGAACGAGTCACCCAGAAGGTAGACCAGGACAGCCACGATGTCAAGCAACAGCTGCTGACACTCGGGCGGGTTTATCCGACTACGCTTTCACTGAGGTCTCCAGACACCGCCTGGTACCAGGATATGTTTCATACAACAAATCATGGGTATCGAATGCCAATGACCTTACGGCTTAATGAAAAGCGACTAGTAATATGGTGGTTGGTATCGAAGCGTCGATTAATAACATTAAAGCGTGAAGAAATGAGGATAATTGACAACGTCAAATCGTCTTCATTCAATCATTTCAGAACGCAAAAAACATGGTGCGCCATTAAACTCTCAAATACGGATAATGAAGGTCACGCCTAAACATATCCTTTGAGCATTCTCCCGCCAGGATCATTGTAGCCATGCTCGTAAAAACAATTCACAATCAGTAGCCTAAATCTATGGGAACTACTATCGTACCACATTTATCCAGCTGAATAACACATTAGGAATCAGGAATGGTTAATATTGAAAGCCACGCTTTTTTTTTAAACCGATGGGTTTCCCACCTTTATCTTGATTTTCTCCTTTAGCTAAGTTTCCCTCTCTCTGACTTTCCATTCGACAGTAAATCTAAAAAACATTTTTTTAACACTGGCACATTAGAGTGCAACAAAAATAATATTCTTCTTGCTAACACCATTGCTGCCATCTTTTCATTACCAACATTATGTATTCAGGAAAGAAAAAGAAGGTTCATTACTGGACTTCTCCAAAAGGCCTCGGTAAGTGCTGCAATTTTTGTCTTGAAGTTATTTAGGGTCGCAGATCAGACTTGTCCATAATTACTAGGCATACGAAAACATGGCAAAACAGGCAAAATGTGGAAAGTGGGCATCCACTGAAACTGGTTTAGACGGTGATGAGAATCAGAGCTAAGCCCTGTAAAACGGTTTTTTATTCCAAATTGTGGTGTGGGGACTGTGACTTGATCCCTCTCCCACTTGCCCGCACTTGATGTACATACGTTCCCTGTCGCGTTATAGGATTTAATTTGGCTGCTACTCCGAAAGAGCAGTGGTGAACACTCGATAAGTTCAACCAGATTTCGATAAAGATGCCCCGATAACTTTTACGGAACGGCGACTTTGATGCCGAGAACTCGATTATGGATAGTTGCAGACCGGGGAAACGTTTTTGTCGGTAATGATTGCGGTAACCGTAATCGATGAAGTTATCGGAGTGCGCCCATCAAAGCCTACACCAGAAAAATCCCATGCATCACCCAACAAACTCTCTTTGAAGCCATTGGGCATGGTAATCCAGACTAAATCATCCAGAATCTGTTTAACCTTCGCACAAGTCATATCCTCTGTTCGCTTGATGTTCCAGGAAGGTTTTGCCTTGCCCCTTTGTCTATTTCTTTCCCCACCAAATGTGAGTCAGACAATGAAAAAGTGAGGAAAATTAACCCACGCCCCACCTCCGGGGTCCGGCGCCACCTTCGCCCCACCGGGGGCATCGATGGCCCCCTTTAACTCCGAAAATATGGGGGTTAGCGCAAAGCTTCAAAGTGCATTAGAAAGCTCGCGTGAATTCAGTAAGAAATTAATCAGCATGTTTAAGCGTTCATGTCAATGGTTTGACCTCCACAGGTCAAGTAAGGTCAAGATCGGCTATTTTCACTCAAATATGCAATGCTTAAGCAAACTGAGCATAACCCTTATGCCATTAGAGCTATTAGGATCTGGTAAAGTACATTTGATAGGATAATGTCAGACCTTTTTCCGCCATGTGGAACGTAAAGAACTTCCCGCCAGTGGTTTGACCTCCAGAGGTCACCTCGTGACCTAATATGACCTGATGTCACGAAAGGTCAGAAAGTGACCTTGTCGTATATCAAATGGAACCCCGGGACGAGACATACACGATGGGGTTTAATTCAGCGCTCTAGCTTAATTAGGTTAAAAGTTATTGTCAAAATACTGTTTTTGACTCCTGGTGACATTGGATGACCTTGGAGAGGTCAAAAGGACAAAGGGCAAATGTGGCCCCTGAGATCCGTGAAAGGGTGTCAAAGAACGCTTTTCTGAGTAAGCCGAGCATTACTAATTGTTTTTGTGACTTTTAGATCATAGGACAGCTTTTTCCATGCTTTTTCAATGGGAGAGGTCACCTCGTGACCTGACCTCAGGGCACGAAATCGAAAAATCCCGGATATACACCTTGTAGACCCTGGAGGGGCCATAAAGTGTAGGAAGTTTCAAATCGATCGACTTCGAAATGTAGCTCTTACAGAGCTCTTAAGTTGAAGTGAGGTGACCTTGGTTGACCTCGTCTGGTGACCTGACCTTGGGTGACCCGGAGGTAAAAAATTACAAGGAAGGTGGGAAAATAATGTGGTGAGAGATAGAGCCCTCAACCGCGGTGCTGCGCTTCTTTGTTTTTCTGCCATCCCGGAAAAAAACCTTAGGGGCATTGATGGCCCCCGGTAGGGCGAGGGTTAAGCAAAAGGACAAGAAGTGACACTAAGACACAAAAAGAAAAGAACAAATATATTTTAGTATATTTTTCCGTCTACCATAAAATTTGTTAGGAATCCATGAAAATATTTTTGTGAGCATGTTTTGATGTTTTTGCAAATATAACTATCTGATTATGATTTATTGATGGGGTTAAGTGACAGAATTTTATGAAGCACTTGATCACGACAAATACAGCGCCTCAGATATAAATAACAACAGAACGCAGTTATGTGTGTGGTATTCTAGTATTTAGCTGCTGCAGCTACTATGTCATTGACACCCGTACCTCTAGATGGGTCTTCCCACTGGGCGGAAGCTGTAACTGGCTAGTGGGTAAATCATTCCTTCACTGTCACTCATTCTGCATTTGTTTTACAAAATGTTCACGCTTTAGGAGTACGTCTGCTAGGTGTATGCTCAGTGCCCGGCCAAACAAAATTTTAAATTTCATCCAGGGCTGGGGCTATTTATCTATTACAAGAGTTCAGGGGTGCACCAACCTGTGTGGTCATATAACGCAAATTCACTGATTCACAAATTGACTCCTGTTCAGTCAAGGCCCATAATAAACTTTTCCCGAATAGATGTGCATCAATTCCTGTGAGAAGTCCCGTCTGTACCAAATAAGACAGTGGATTCCTATGTTTAGACGTGGGGTGCCCAGTCTTCTAAGTAGTGCAACGTGCTTTCGTTTGTTTAACCTTCTTCCGGGTGGGGGTCTTTTTAGACCCCCTCGGGTTTTTCCAAAGCGACCGAAAAACGGCAAACTTAGTCTAGGTGCTACTTTCTCATTTTTACATCTTTCATGAAAATTTTAGCTCAAGGTCATATCAGGTCAGGTCACCAGGCTAGGTGAAGTGACCTCACCTAAAAAATGTTTAAGACTACATAACTAAAAGGATGGTTAGTCGATCAAGTTGAAACTCATACCACATATTGGGCCCACCAGGAGCTACAACATATTTTCCGGGATTTTTTTATATTGGTGAATCAAGGTCATGTGCAGAGCATGACCTCCCCATTGCAAATGCATGGAGAAAAAACACGACATGAGCTTCTCTCAGTAAGTGTGGATGTATCAATTTCAAACATCGGTTACGACTTACTCTTAACCCATTTCTGAAGTTGATACCAACAATTTTGGCCTGTGACCTTCGAAAGGTCATCTTAGGTCCAATAAACATTTTTCGGTGTTTTTTTCTATAAATTTTGAATCAACAAAAATAGAACTTTTATTTTGTCACCAAAGTGTTTGTATGGTCACTCCAAGTCAAATTATATGCATTATGACTATACCAGGTCAAGCTGGGTCAAACCGTTGGCCTGGGTCAGGTCAAATTTTGCATACCAATATCATATATCAATCGATTCGTATTGACGAGAGAATTGCAATGGTGCATCAACCATGGCTGTATCTTGCTTGGTTTGGAAGGGATTAGCGAAAAAGGAAACTCCCTTATGCATGGGTGGCTATGGACATTCCCAAGAACATTCCCAATGTTCAGTGACCTGCAGCTTTTGAAGAGCTTTCTATTGCCGTTTTGCGCTTTTTTCTAGCTCTTTTAGTTTTTGCGATCTTGGGAGGCTTTTTGACCCCCCACCAGGGTGAGGGTGGCTCGTACCCGCGACCGGGGCAAGGTTTAAGGGGGCTGTAGTGTACAGGGTTTACAATACAATGACTAACGCAGCCTAATTGTCAGTTTTTAGATTTGGGCACCTCCAATGGCTTTCGAAAATTCACATTAGTGTACTGGATTCATTAAGAGTGCTCTCCTTGGATAAACACGTTCCGTCTCATATGACTTTTGGATCTCACCAGAGATTTAGTTTTTGCGGTATGACGTGAGAAATGTGAAATTCGCTAAAACGACAAAGTTTTGAATCGCGAATTATGTTTTGTGCCTTTTCATCATCCAACACGGAGCAAAGCAGCACGTCCTTCCCTCGTCTGGTATATTACCTGGTTGTATTTCAGCAGCGCTCTCTATTGGTCCAGACTCTCTTTAACTCGTCCGACGGCTTCAGTTCTAGGTCTAAGCAGTTTTAGTTCTATGTATGCACACTTCTCTCCTCCATCCCACGGTTACTTTCGGGCCGGGCCCAACTCCACTCTACTCAGTAGGAATACATCGCGACACTCCTGACTTCCGTGAACTCGGCCGCTGGCTAGCCTGTGCGGAATCTGCCGCCGTCTCGCCTGTACCGAGGAGCAGCCTCGGCTGGTAGGGCAGATAATCAAGCCAATAGAGGGCAAAGCATGGCTATGAAGCTTTGGAAAAGATCATGTTAATATGCTTCGTGGTCTATAGCTTAAAGCTCGATCATTTTCATTGATACATTTCCGCTGAATTTCACGCAATACAAGTGACCGCGCCTCCACCAATCAGCGGCCGCCATCCGCTCGGTGCCGATTACCCGCGGGGCAGAGAGGTTAGAAAGGTCACGCTGAGCACCGCTGGCGCAGAGTTCAAGGCTCGGTGGGGAGGGGTCGCGTGGCGAATTATAAAACCTACACGCGTGGTGTTGAGAATGGTGGTGGTTGTGCCTGCTGTTGGACTGAGGGAGGGGACAGGTGTAGGAGGCATTCTGGGCACGTAGGTGGATATACGGGCTAGGTGTATATATGGGTGCGGTGTGCGGCGTCGATAGTACTGGAAAAACATGAAATCATTAAATGAGCGCGGTATGTGAATATGCTTGGCGGTCAAAATTACAGGCACCGATTTCGAGTCCTTAGTATTTTTCGGCATCAGGGTACATTATGCAACTTTTCAAAACTTTGTTTTAATTGACACACACTTATTGGCAATACAACACACACCGTACACATGGCATACGTTTAGCAGCCATTTCATGCGTATGAAACACTAGAAGTTTAAGATGCTATAATGATTATTTGAGGCAGAGGGATAATTACATCTGGCCGTGTCAGCAGGGAGTGTCCAAGGCAAATTGCAGGATACACAAGGCAATTTAATGAGTGGGTATGTATATTTCATCCATGTATTCCTTTAACATGGGCCATTCCCCTATCATATCCTTTTGATGCCGCCACCACGAGGCCTAGTAAATGCTAGGATTCAACAACGCACCGACTACCAGGGTTATACGGCGTCGCTAACTCCCACCCTGTTGGGAGGGATCTGGGGGATCAGATTGACTTGTTCGGAGGCTCCGCTGGGAGTTGGACCCGGGTCCCGGTGACTTTGGAGATTTCGAGGCTATCCACTAAGCCACCCATCCCCGCCACTTGGCCTCCAGGTGTCCAAACACCGTTGCGCACGGCCATAGGCGGATCAGGGGGGCAGGGGCAGTGCCCCCGATCGACCTCGGCGCCCCTGAAAGGTCGATGGCGCCCCTGAAATGTCGCTTCCACCCCCAGGATACGAAAGTCGGCGCTCACCGATAGGTTTGGCGCCCACCTGACAGGTTTTGCCGGTCATAAGTGGCGCCCCTCGAAGGGAAGGTGCCCCTCCGATCGGCAATCCTGGATCCGCCTATGCACGGCCGTCTAACTGTGATTGTCCCAAGTTATTTGTATGCTACAATATTCCGCTATTAATCCCCCTGGTGACGTCGTGCTCCTCGTAAGTTATCGTTGATTATTATCATGAGTTATCAATTATCGTTTACAGTTGTTAGATCAAGACACTCAACACTCAGCTTTCGAGGTATACCTAATTTTGTGGAGCTGAGGCAGTGAGTGATTTTAAAAGTGGAGTCAGGCATTGCCAATGGGCAATCCTAGCAAAAGAAATACTTTTTTGGTAGATGTTGATTTCTCAGGCCAGAATTTCCGTCCCGACTGAAACAATACAGTGTGCTGAAATTTTGGTACGAGGATGGGAGAGGACACCAATGAAGCATCAAGTAACGTTATATAGATTATTTCGAGCGGCGACATTTTTTAGGCTCGAGCGACGATTTGAGAGACATTCAGACGGTCACCCGAAGACTGGCCTGACTATTGAATACAAATTGGATTTGTAAAATGAACGTTAGGTAGGCGCTCATAATTTCAGCTTATGTACAAATTGTGAAGGCCCCTCAAGGCCGGCGAAAGAGCACTGACTGGTACCCTTTGAGCACTAAAGGAAAATGTTAGACATATCCGGGAGCCGAAATTAATTTCCCCGTTTGAGGATTAATATCCCTATTAAGGATAATCGATTCATGTGTCTTCATGTAATGCCACCCGTTTATAATCGCAAAAGTCACGACTGAAGCCAAGCAAGCTTGAGCCTTGCAAACATTTTGACTTGCACCACTATTGACCTGTGCACTCTTGATATGCGGAACATTTTTGACACACAATCTGTTTTGTTTGAAAGTTGCAAATTTTTCAACAGTCTCTCAGTGACCAGCTGTTCGGTGTTTCCATAGATTTTACGGACGATGAATGAATGAAAAGCCAATTTTGATTGAGCAGGAATTTACCGTACATACCTTCGAGTAACCTCAACTCCACAAAGGCCTTGAGCTTTCTCCGCAAAGGTTTGAAGCTTCGATCAATAAAAACTACGGTTCATACCCAAAAGCACAGCTGATGGTTACGTCGGTTTGAATTGGCATTAGCAACAGCCTTGAAATCAGTTCAGTATAAATATTGTCACATTCAACAGATGTCGGGTTATTTACTATCGCGTGCAGTTCACAAGTGCGCGACGCAAATGTCAGGCGCGATGTGGGCATAGGCGGCGGAACTGGGGGGCACCGTACCCCCCCCCTAAATGATGAATTTTAACACTAGCCCAGTGGTGTTGACTGGAAATAGATGGGTTGACAAGTCCATGGAGCCCCCTTATATCCAGACTCTCCACCGCCATTGAATGTGGGCGACTGACGTACCACGGGCTCGTGAGGATCTCCAACCCACCTGGCTGTGAGTTAAACACCCGTAGCACACCAAGGGCAACATTCGTGACATTGACGAGCGGCATGGCTAAAATTGGCCGAAGAAAGATTGCATGGTAACCAAAAAGTGGCTAATGAGAGCCCGCAAATTGCTTGGCATGGGATTATCAGCCAAAGGTGGAGGCTTTTTTGCCACAGCTTACCCAAGGGCTATATCTGTCCTTACACTTGCATAGTTCAATAACTCTGAAATCGCACTACGTTTGTAAGTTCACTTGACGTATTCACATAGCAAAAAGGTGGAGGCATAGCTTAAGCTTTTTTCTAACAACGGAATGAATCTACGAACTCTTAGATGGTAAAATCTAAGAGTTCGTAGATGCCTCATATGCTGATAGGGTAGTTTGGCTGTTCATTTAAAAATTCAGTGTGCATTATTTGCCCAAAAGTTATCATGTCGTGGTGTAGGATAGAGCTAAGAATCGTTACTGCCACGTCTCTAGCGACGGGGCACAACCCTTCTACCCCAAGGAAGGGGGACATCAGCTGCAACCCCCTAAATGTCAATTCGACACGCAACATGGCTGGAAAAGCCGGTGCATCGCATCGTATACCTCTAAATGGCGTACCGGCGGTAAGATTAATGCACGAATTGGACCCAGTATGCCAGACATATCACATTTAAGCCAGCATCGCCTGATGAGCACAGGCTGCTCCACACCTTAAACCGATGGCTGGCGACGACCAACAGCTCCGCGTCAGCTGTAGCGACTACGGCAGCAGCGACGTCGCGCGCCGCCGCCCTCCACACAGGCCGCTCTACCACTCCCCGCCGTCCGACCACACGCAGAGCACGCGCGCTACAGCCAGAACCCGCACCAACTGATATGTGGCCGAGTTACCACTCGCGAACGCACTGCGTGACTCGGCGGCGGCAGGCGACGCCACCCGGGCGGCTGTGGTGAACCGCGATACCGTCACACCTGCCGAGCGCCGATCACACCCTCACACGAACACCTGTGCGCGACAGCCGCCCGCTCCTCGCCGCTCACGCCCGCCTCGTGCGTGCGACGCCGCGGCACACTGGTGCGTCGCCGGGTTCGTCGTTGCCGACGTCGGCGCTGGGGGTGGCGCGGTGCCGAGAGCAGCCGGGCCTGCCCATGACGGTGGGGGTTGGCGGTGGCAGCGGCGACCGCCCGCTCGGTCGCCGCCCCTCCCTCACCACCATCGCCGCTGGCTATTTATAGCTGGATGGCCGTGGCTGAGTTGGCTGCGGTTGGTGGCCGTACCATCCTCCGCGCGCCAACTAGTCTCTCTCTCCTCTCTCTCTCTCTCTCTCTCTCTCTCTCTCGTAAAAATTAGCATGTGCACCGTTTTGACAACAGCCCAGTCCAGGGATCGCTCCTACTTCCGAGCACCATCTTTCCCAGTCACGACATTGTTTCCGCGCGAGATTGGTCGATAAGGGCAAGTATGAATTGAAATCCTCTGCGACAACATTGCGGCACTTGCACAAAATTTATTGCGTTTTGAGACAGAAAATCCATGTCGGTACAAAAAATGCAGGAGGGCACGACAAAGGCCTCAACAGTGTCCCGTAGGTTGCTACTCAGAACTCCTGTATGGAGGCGCGACACTTGCTTGGCATACGAGAGCAAAAGTCACGGCAACTTCGAGTCAAGCGGCTATTTGTCCGGCTAGAAATCCAGCAAGGTCCCATCGTGGCGCTCGATTGAAGGGTAATACAAAGTATTTTCGGAGGGCGGTCTACAGTATAGAACATAAAAGTATCAACTCATTCACCAGCCTGGCAATGCTCGGATAATTTAGAGATGTAACTAATTCCCGCCATTGCATGTCACACACCGCTTGGGCAAACAATATAAGTTGGCACAGGAATGGCTCTTGGCCTAGCCTATCCTGCCTTGATGACACACATCACTCCAAAAAAAAAAATCGCACAGAATTGCTGGGAGTAGCCAGGATCTAAGAAAACATGCACAGGCAAACAGCTGAGGAGAGAGCTGAATTGGAGTTATCTGCCCAGGATAACTTATTCTATGCCGCCGTGACTCGGACCAAGGGACGGAGCATAAGCCTTCGAAGCCCCTTCCTCGGTAATGTGGTTTCATCACCATCAGAATCAGCAAATAAACACCACACCTGAAAGGAATAGCCTTCTGAATAAGACACGACACTCCAATAGCTGGGTTGAATGATGAAGAGTCTGAAGTGAGGAAAACGACTAGTAAGGAGATGTCCCGTACTCAGCAGACGCAGATTAACCACTCGACTTGCAAAAAGGTGTGGAGATTCATCTTAGCGCATGCTAAACTCTTCGCCGAACACAACCGGAGCCTGATCGAGCTGAGGATCACTGTCGACCCCTGTCTTTTACAAGATGAACGACGCTGGCCTTAAAGAAGATGTTTACAGACCCTCTGCGAACCAAATTTAAGATATAACAGGCTTTTCAGACATGGCGTCAGCAAAATTTCAGGATGTCCAGAACCAGCCCCCCCTCCAAGAGCAAGGGCCAATCCGTGGTGTGACGTGACGTGGGCGTGAATTGATTTTTCCCACCGCTGAGAACTACTGAAACTATTCCAAATTTTGTGATGCTCGCTTGCAAATGCCACGGAACAAAAGTAATTCAATTATGTCCCTAATGTAGAGATAAAACATTGTTTTTGAATATGGTTGTCTTTTTGGCATATTCTGGATAGTTTTGACACACCCTTGATATAGCCTAAGACGGGTGAATGTGTGATGTCACTAAGACGTGAAGGAATCCCCTTGAACGTACTTTTAAGTAAAGGTATCTCGGTCCGGAACCCCTAACTCCTTCATCAGCAATCGTCAGTAAATAGCTGACCCCACTCACCTTTGTCAGCAATCATCAGCAATTGCTAGACCCTCTCGTCAGTAAAATTTTCGTGCACCTTAAAAACAAGTGGAACAAAACAAAAGACAGAAACAAGCACAGATATTACAGTTTGGCTTTTATGCATAAAAACACTTGATTTGATGAATGCGAGCTCTGTGGATGGAACGGTCTTGCTGAATGCCTTGAAGAACGACTGGTAAAGCTAGTTTCCATGATGAATTAAAACAATAATGAGTACTGAGTTGCCAAGATAATGAGTACTGTCTTATGTCTCCAGATCAGAAGAAACACAGTTACCACCTGTGCCAAAAAGAAAAAAACATGGCAGTCATACAACTAGTTTAGTGTGGATCAAATACACAGGATGCTTTCCGCAAACACACCAATTAAAAGGTTCGAACCATTTCTCTGGGCCCTGTCAGGCCTGTATGGTTCTCGCTGGATAAAATAATTCCAGGCCAGCCGATGCCTTGTCCTCAGTTTCGAAGATACCGTTCAATCACGACTTTACTCTTGATTGGAAACTTAGCACTCTTGCTTTGCTAGCTTATCATCATACAGCCTGCAACGCAATCTAGAGGTAAAATTGGCACAAAGACAAATTAGGTCATTGAAGAAAAAAAAACGGCGTGCTTTAATGACGCTACACTGATATTCCCCTTCCCCACCCCGTCAGTGATCGTAATCAAATGCTAGACCCCCTTTCCCCAGTCAGCGAAAATCAGCACATATAAGACCCCCTCCCTCTTAGGTTCCTGACGTCATATGTTAACAGCCCCTAAACACACGTTCCCGTCGCTCAGCACCATTGACCTATTGTGTTCTCGCCTGATGATTCCGAGATGGGGTCGAGGCCACGGATGAGTGTTTAACAATCACCTGGTGCATGGTGTCACAATTTATGTACAACAAAATATATTAAACTTCAATGGAGATAACATAGCCTTGTAAGACGACAACGAGCGATCTACCTCCGGGTTCGTTCAAAGTCGGACGCGGAGGACACGGGCCCTGGTTGCGAGGTCGGACACAGGTGAAGCCCCGTCGGCTGCGGCGAGCCACACGCTCGATATTGATCGCCTGACTGAACCCACTAACAATCAGCTAACGGTCCGAAAGTCCATGAGTTTGGCGGCCGGGGCAGCTCTGAGATCAGCACAGGTCGGCTGCACGCTCCGCGCCTGTTCAGCAACACGACGAGGCACCCCGCGCACGGGGGCGCCGGGCGCTCAGGCGCGTCAGAGATCAGGGGCTTGTTCAGCGCCTCCTCTAACTTCCTTCAAACTGACCCAGAAGAGGTAGAAGTCTCTACTGAACTCTACTGTCCAATAGAAAACTAGACCAGGGTATTCTACTCTTCTGGGAGGAGGTTGGAGGAAGTTAGAGGAGGCGCTGGAACACGCCCCAGGTCTCACCCTGCACTGTGCCAGAGAGCAGGAACCGATCGATCTAATCCTAGGCACGGAACCAGCAAATGGTTATCTACGGCTCGATTTTTTATTACTAGCTAGGTGAAGAGCAGACAACCCTTGCGCGCGCACTTACTGACGCAAAAATATGGGGAATGCATCTCTTCGAGGATTTGCAAGGGGAAGGGGTGGAATTCCTCATCATATTGACCTAAGTACTTTCAATCAGCTGCCAATAATGCTCCATGCAGGTAATGTCGACAGTTCATGCCCAGAAGAACCAAACAGGCACCAAAGTCCCAGGGGAGGGTCCGTACATAGATCACCGGCGTATCCCTCTCAAACCCCACCGCGACCTCAGGTGCAGTCCCGCCGCGTTCATGTCCCGCTTGAGAGAAAGCACAGCCGACCGTTCGGCCATCTAATACCGGACGGCAAGGACACCGCTACATCACTTATCCAAAAGGTGCCTGCCAACGACTCGGCGCAATGTTGACAACTCGTACATCCAGCCCTGGCAGCGCGCAGAACGAGGTCTGGCAAACCGGAAAACTGCTGCGGGGCCCGATCTCTAACGGCTTTCACTTGTCCAGACGTCTAAAACACGGGCGTCCGCGCTGACCCAGCCAGCCTGAGCCCACTATCCGTCTCGGTTTCCGCTATTGATAAGCGTTAGTGCCGTGAGACACGGCAGGGTATTTGAGCTACGTCTCCAGAGCATGCAATCACACCTACAGCAGTCGGCTTCATTGCATCACCGTGAAACACTCACAGGTATGTACGTTCTTACACCCTGAATTTAGAGCGCCGACACATGCAACCGCACTCATGCCAACCATCAATTTCCCCGGTTAGACGTAATATATTATGAGCTGATAACTAATGTAGTGTTGTTAAGTGGATCCCGATAAACTCCCTCAGATTCGTGGTTAAATCTTTATGGACTGTTTGGTGTTATGTTAGTATTGCCCGATGACCTGATATAGCTCTAAGCTATTTTCGGACAGCACAGAGACCAAGGCTTTTCTAAAGAGGCCCCTGAGAATGCAAGTTCATTCTATTGGGCTGGTTCTACTAAGCCCTCATTAAGGTTCATTCTACGACCCTTGGCATTTAAAATATGGTGAAGTACGGAAGATTTGCAATATTTCGGTCAGCACCTAGCCACATTAACGTTTCCTTTAAAATTTTCAACTTCGATGACCGTGACAGGGAGTTTTGGCCAAGACACCAGAAATAACACAGCTATTAGGGCAAGAAACCTCCCAAATTTTCGGAAAACGATTTGGCACTGAGCAAAACGCCTCTGATCCAGTTATTCCATATGATCAAAGCATGGTAAAAACACCATAGAACGAATAAATAAAGAAATATAAATCAAACACATGGGAATCCCGCTATTTTTATCATAGTTTCATCCAAAAAACTCAGGTTTATAGATATACAAATTGTACGTGATATATTTGTTTATTTTGGCATATAAAATATTTTCAAGAAATGTTAATTTGGCATTTTTGGGGGTAAATTAGTATGGCGCAGAAACACGAATATGGAAAAAATGACAAACGAACAATTTAGAGAAATAAAATTGCTTGTGAATTTTTTTACAAGCACCGAGTAGGCGCGTTACACCCGATAGGTCTCTCCCAAAATATCGATAAATTTCACACAAGAGAGAGAGAGAGAGAGAGAGAGAGAGAGAGAGAGAGAGAGAGAGAGAGAGAGAGAGAGAGAGAGAGAGAGAGAGAGAGAGAGAGAGAGAGAGAGAGAGAGAGAGAGAGAGAGAGAGAGAGAGAGAGAGAGAGAGAGAGAGAGAGAGAGAGAGAGAGAGAGAGAGAGAGAGAGAGAGAGAGAGAGAGAGAGAGAGAGAGAGAGAGAGAGAGAGAGAGAGAGAGAGAGAGAGAGAGAGAGAGAGAGAGAGAGAGAGAGAGAGAGATAAAGGTATATTAATATATAAAACATCACAATTCAATCATTCCGTGGTAGCCAAGGGCTAAAAGCAGGAATGTTACAAATCATACATACACTGAGAACACCAATGCACATGCACAAGAACCAAAGAGCCTCATGACGGTGGTGGCGTGTACGTACATATTCCTTTGTCAAAGAGCTCTAGCATCTGGAATTCGGCAGATTTTCTATAACGTTCTGTTTTTGCTAGAATGGGATAAGGGGCTCTCCGTCTCAATAAGGGGCCTGCTGAAGGGCGGGAGGCAGGAGGAAAGTGCAAGTGTCTAGTTAGAGCATTTTGATGACATTTGATAGTGAAGCCTTCGAACAGTTTAGCTCTACGGTTTTTGAGAGTTTCCATGTTAGCAACGCTAAGGGCGTTCCGGTAAGTTACGTAATTCCAGCCAAGTATGATACGCAAGGCTCGTTTTTGGACTCGTTCAATAGATTTTGACTCTGAAGAAGTGATTGCATGATTCCAAACTGGTGATGCGTATTCTAAAATTGGTCTAATGAAGGAAACATAAATCCTAACCATTTCTAGAATCGGCGCGTTGAACTTTCTCAAATTTGATAGGATGAATAGTCGCTTGGCAGCTTTTGCGACCATATCTGTAGTATTCACGGCAAATTTCATGCCGTCTGTCAGGGTGAGACCTAAAATTTTGGCACGCGAACAATATTGCAAAGGTTCGTGATTACATACAAAACGGGGCAGTGGTGACTGAACTCTTGACGTACATATTTTCATCATTTTTGTTTTTGTGGTGTTAATACCCATTTTGTTGGAGCATGCCCATAGCATCAGCTCGTCTATTGAAGACTGAATGAACGCTGTTGGGTCGGAGTTTTTGGGCGGAACCATCACTAGAGACAGATCATCCACATATTTCAAAACCTGGTGTTCAATTGAGTTTCTCAAGTGTTCAAAAAGGTCATTTATCATGATTTGGAAGGCAAAAGGCCCAGTTTTGGTACCCTGGGGTACTCCAGATGAAATAGTTGACCAGTCTGAGAAAATTTGAGCTTCGCCAGGCTTCAAAGACATTTTTATACATTGTTGTCGGTTCGAAATGAATGAAACAAACCATGGAACAAGGCTCCTGGGAGTACCTATATCTATAATTTTGTTCACCAAGACTGTGTGGTCAATTTTGTCGAAAGCCTTCTGAAAATCCACCAGCAATAAGTAGATTGTATTACATTTACGGGAGTTGTCCAAGTTTTTAAGAATGTAATCAAACAGACGGATCAAGTAGTTTGATGTTGATAAATTTTTCAGGTTACCAAACTGATTTGGATCAATTTTGGGCCGAATTTCTGACATGCTCCAGCGCACTACAAAAGACTCCAATATTCTACTGAAAATAGGTGTGGTCGAGATAGGTCGTAGTTTTGTAATCGACGAAACATTCTTCTCTTTTGGAATTGGAGATACATAGGCTGTTTTCCACTGATCTGGAACACGACCCTCTGCGAGGGATTGGTTGAAGATATGGCATAAAGGGGTTGCAATTTACATGAGCGACACGGACCGGCCCGACCCAACCGTCACGCTAATGGAAACCTTATTTCTCCCAATAATATGCACCATACCTAAACACGCGCATTGACGGGGGTCTGAGCCACCTCTTCGCTTTGACGGCGGGGGGGGTACCCGCCCCTCTAAGATCTCGAGAACCACGCTAGGTAGCGAAAAACGGTAAACGGTGTTGGGTAGCCCATCCACTTCTCCATCGAAAATGTTTTAACCATTTTTTGTCAGGTCACATTTAAGGTCACTAGAGGTCAAAACATGCCATCATGGGGATAAAATGTAAATGAAGGTTTTCGGTCATTACATGTGAACGAGTAAAGATAGAGCAAAAACAATTGAACCACATGAATCCTCGCAGTAAGCCAAACCAAATGATATATATAATATGACCTTGCTAAGTCAAATCCTTAATTAATTAGGTAAAATGCACATCATTAGAACCGCAAAGACAAAGCAAATCTAATGTAGTTAAAATAAACGCTCATCACCATCTCTTACTAGGTTATCCAGTTAAAACCATTTTCCCATGTATTTCCAAAGGAGAGGTCATGGCTGGTACCTGACCTTAGGTCATCGATATAAGAAATACCGGAACATATTCTAGAGAACTCGGTGGGCCCATTATGTGATATGATTTTCAATCGGATAACTTCACCCTGTTCCGACTTATGCTATCTTAAACTTTTTTGAGGTCAGGTCACTTGACCTGTACTGGTGACCTAACCTGAGATGACCTAATCTTAAAATTTTGACAAAAGTTGTAAAAATGAGAGGAAAGGTATGAAAAATACGGCGGCGCTACGCAACGCCGTTTTTATGCTCTCTCCGAAAAACCTGAGGGGGCGGGTACCCGCCCCTCCCGTCAATGCGCGTGTTAACCTTATTTCCAGCAGGGGCTAATATTGCCCCCCTTCAGGTTTTTCGAGAAAGTCTCCAAAACGGCTTGCGATAGAGCTTTGAAACTTCCCGACTTTTCCTAAAACTAGCACAGGCAGGTTTTCTGAAATTTTCAAGATTATACATTTACCAGGGGCGGAGCTATGACTGGGTTTTTTGGGAGGTTCTATCCACAAACCAAGTATTATCGTGTGCGGTGGATTCTTTGTAAAAGGAAGCCATATCTGCTGATCCTGATACCAGTTATATGGTTTTATTATATTATTTGATATGTGAGATGATAGTGCATTCACAATTGTCACTATTTGTATTCATCAGGGGCGGTTACAGCCATTCAAAATGGGAGTATGTAATCAAGAAGGACTAAACGTTAGTAAGTGAGAAGACTGCTCACAGCCGTGCCAGGGCGAATACAATTCGGTATATGAAAATGCAAAATAGCTATATCCCAATTTTAGATTTCCAGAGGCATATCCAGTTGCTATAATGTAGAGTAAATCACAAATATAAAAACATATGTTTGTTCACTTAGAGCTTTGTGCGAGACTAGCATGCTCTGTATGTATTCCGTTTCATGAACGACTGAGGAAATATTTCGTCCATAGGCAGATCAGGGAGACAAGAGCATACGGAACGTGTTACCAATGGCGGAAAAGTGTCAGTATTTGAGCCGGTTAACATTACATTTTGAAAATATATCTTCCCAGCCAGTATCACCGCCGCGACTCAACATCGTCGTAGATTGAAAATGTGTTTCCAATCACCCCCAGCCCCACGACGAGAGACCTTTATCCGCCTATGTCACCTTTTTCCCAGAACTGCCATGTGAGGGTAAAAGTTATCAGAAATAAATTTCAACTAGCCGACGGACTTATATACTCATGCATACCACTCGCATAATGGTGGTATGTATTTTACCCCACTATTTTACCCTACTGCATCCGCCCCTGATGATTTTTTTCGTTTTTTTCATTCATCTATGTGTCAAAGATGCCAAGCAGTATATGACGGCTTCTAATCCGCGTAACAAAAACTTTTTAGATTGTATATATTTCCCCTCATAGTCCTGGTCCTGGAACTGCCATTGAATTTTGAATTTTTGCGCAACTCGAGTATATGACAATTTTGAGTCAATTATTTGTAAATCCGAACTAGTTTTGTGGAAATCGTACAACAGAGACAAGGGTTAGGGACAATCTAAGAAACACACAAAAATTTTATATTTTGCACCACCTTCCCCTTAAAAATCAAAATTTTGAAATTTTCTTTTTCAAAATAAAGTTTAGCGTCAGGGGAATCTGTAGCACTTTGAATTTTCAAAATCGGCCGGATAGATTACGAGATCTTAGGAGGGGGGCGATATTGCCCCCCTTGCCGGAAATAGGGGTAGCCGGAAACCTAAGGGAAATAGGGTTAAGGCAGTCTTCACCATCTCATTGCACGATCCTTTCAATTACTGAATGAACATTAACGAGCCAGGCAGCGTGTTGGCAACGCTCATGGCAGGTGCAAAGGCATAGGCAAGTTAAATCATCAAATTTTTGCAACATATTACACAACTTTGTTCTGGCTCATTTGAATAGACCCTAACTCCATGTGCAGGAAAATCTATGAATCATATCAAATTCAAACTTTCAGCGTGCAGAAAGGCTATTAAACAAAACACGCTACCATTTGTTGCATTTAGGGTCTTCTGCTACTCGCGCATTTCTCTCCGCCACTAAAGAACTGGCTCGATTTAGTAAAAATGGTATTTGCACGATTAAGTATTTGCACTACCAAAATGGTATTTGCACGATTAAGTATTTGTACAACCAAAATGGTATTTGCACTACCAAAATGAATGGATTGCACCTACAAACACTAGCAAAACGCCTCATGTGCGCGAGTGCACGCCCCTTCAATAACAATAATAATATTTGGCGGCATATTCAAGGAGGTGCCACGATATCCCGAACAAATGTGTCATTAATTTTGTACTGAAATATTCTCATGAATGTTGACTACAAGATGAATACCAAATCGCGTAGGAATGCGCATTCAAAATAAACATTGACAGCTTCTACGGGGTAGGGGATATTATCCCAAACTTTAGAGTTTTGCCCTTCGCTTCTTGTGGTTTTAGGGAGCTTCAGCGTCTAGGCTATATCGCCCATCGCTTCCAAACTATGGGACATAATCCTAAATTTTGGCGTTTTGTCCATTGCTTCAAAACTTTCGGTCTTGGAGACACAAAAGCTTCGACACCGGCATGGGCAGCGGAAGTGGGGGGACACCGGGACCTCTTAAATTATGAATTTAAACACAAACCCTATGGTGGTGACTGGAAAAAAATGGGTTGAAAAGTCCATGGTGCACCTTTTCCTTAAACACGGACCCTCCGTCGCTACTGATCACCAGGCGAAGCGTCAAATGACACACTGTCCTGTGTTTTAGAACGTTTTGGCCTCAAATTTTTTCCCACAAAAAAACTATCAGAAACTTCCGGTGTCACACCAGGGAGTGTGATTTCCAAAAATCCGCGACAATTCATTATAAACATCGCTACCGGAAAAAGTGAGGGGAAAGGGGCTAGCCAGGCCTCAGCCTGCTGCGGACAAGGAACTGTTTGCTCCAGACCGAAAAAACTCATCGGATGAGGGACTGCTGTTGCCTTCTACACATGGTGGTTTAAAAACTTCCCAATTTTCCTAAAAATCGGCTGAAATCGGAAACTTTCGGATAAAAGGGGAGACAGGTTCCCGGTCACCATCCCCTCCCTATTCCGAGGCGTACCCTATTGATGCGCGATCACGTGTATAGGGGAATCGAATCTGCAGGCACGCACCGCCTCAGCGATGAACAAATGAGCAACACTTTGTCGGGAGCGTGCCAGCTCTCAAGACAGCTTAAGCAAGACACTATCGATTTGTCAGCTTTAAATCGCAAACGAATGATAATAAAAAGTCGAAATGAAAACCATGGAATTTTCATAGCTGTTGGGGAACTTTTTGCACTCATACCTAGGAACTACGACCATAAATAAAAAATGTAACCGGAAGGAATGGAATACCCAACAACATCATTTCAAAATGTTTATTCATCGTCAATTTCATGTCTTATATTGACTGCGCTCCATAGAAAATACCATATTCAAGTCCGAAGTGTAAACTAAAATGTAAAACCTTATTTTCCCCGTGGACGGAGTCACCGCCACGCAGTTTTTGCGGGGGAGGAGGTGGACCTCGGACTAGGTATGTTGGGGGAGGGGTAGGGGCGGTTAAAGACAAAGTTTGAGCATATTGACTGCATTTGAATGCTGTACGGGTACACTTCACGAAAAGTAACATTGGAACATTTAAGTGTGTCCACGCAGGTGAAAGGGTAAAAATACAAAAGAACTCGAGAAAAAATCCCTTCAATTTCGGAGGAGCGTGCCCACCGAGTCACGAGTTGGGGGGGGGGGGGTGATACGTCCTAGATCCCCGCCTTGGGCACTCATTCCTGTAGAGTAAATATTTTCCAAACTATACGCTATTAACGGCTTTCATTGCAAATTGAGCTTTTTTCGACCCGCGAAACAGCTTCCGCATCGTCAATGTCACGCAGAAAGGTGACAGGACCCATACCGGACTCTGGGTCTCCCATATCGGGCTTGAACGAAATGTGTATGACTGACTATGTTAGTGTTGACCCATTCAGAATCCCTTGGATCGGGAACAGATCTCCAGACCGGGCAACAATCCAAGTTTATTCTTTCGATTGCCACCGTGCACGAAGATGTAAAGGTGCACATCATAAAACTGGCGGGGAAGAGTGACAACAACCATAATGAGACATAACCTTCATAATGTCCACTGAAAAACACGGTTGAAAAACAACAGGCAATAACAATTTGACTGATTTAATGTATCAAATTGAATTTTTCAAACACTTTTACAAATGCAACACGTATGGAGGGCGTGCCAATAAAGCTCCCGTCATAATTAAACAACAATGCACACATCCATTTCGTCGCGGAATACCTTGTTCAAGTCGATCACGAGTGGCAGCATCATTACAAAGAGTTACTTGGACAGTTAGGGGGTTCACAAGAATGCAATACTACGAATAGAATCATATATTTTCTCGAGGGAATATTCGCACTATATTTCTCCAACAGGCAGGTACACGACAGCAATTCTCCAAACACCAAATAATATTTCACCTTCAATACGGTTCTTATACCTTTCACCCGCGTCTTCTATGGCAACAATATACATGCAAGACCATGATGAAACATTTCAGGAAAATTGACCAGCTCCGACGGATGCACTTTGACAGCTCGTCGACCTGGCCCCTGAGTCGATGAACTGGTCACGTAAGCCGCTCACAGGTACTACACCACTTCAGTACATCACGCTGCTGCCATTGGAGAACTTCATCGGCTTCACTTCAAGCCTAGCGTTTACATCAACTCCGCGAAGCTGTGATGGATTCTGGTTGGCTGCAGCCCGGGCGCCGGGTGCCCCGGAGCGTCACTGGTGCGCGCTCATGCCGAGGCTGTGCATGGGCGGTAAGGCTGCAGCGCTGGAGAAGGGCGGGAGGGGCGCAACTAGCCCAACCTGGAAACACCACAGGACTGTTACTGGCAAAATAACGGGCCTCCAGATCTCACTGCTCGGCGACATCAAACTGGTGGCATGAACTGACTGGACATCAGACATCACACATGAGCTTCACACATGAGCTAACATCAAAATCAACGACGTGGCTTTCACCATTTGCGATATATCAAGAAAACAAGCCCAATATAAGAATCATATGATGATAGCGAGGGGTATTGCCAATCAACAGCTATTGGCAACAAGAGGCTAGGGCAGGGGCGTGGATTTATACCTCTTTGGGGATACCCGGGCACCCCCAATGAACCGTCAAGTGGTGCTAAAATATCCATTAGATTCTTGTGTTTTATTTTAAGAACTTAACTTTGTTGTAATCCAGTTCTAAGTGCCCGTGGGAACGCTAAACACTTAATATTAAGCTATCATTTTTTACATTGCAGCTATCAATATTATTTCAAATTTGGGCAACCCAATCGTTTCCGGACATCCATACCTTTGGGCCAGAGAAATGGCAAATATTTGCAATGATCATTAGCAAAGGTCATCATTCGACAACAGGTCCAGTACGTCTCACTGGGAACGGTGACTGTTGCTGAAACTTGTACAAGTCAACAATTGCCTCCAAATGTACTGACGCATACACATCTTCTCCAGGATGGGATAACCGTATACGATTTTAAGCCGGCCTTCCCAGATTTACCAGAATCCAACATTTCCGTATAATAGAGCTATTATCTTCATCAATTTCACCATATGCGCGTATTTTGCTGGGAATACGCCAAGAAACAGCCTTGAAGTAAACATAAAGTAAACGATAAAGCCCTGGAACAGTTTCAGTGTAGTTATATAAATTTCGTGCGCTATCCATTTGTACGAACAAAATCCTGATCCTATATCAATAAATTGCGTGACCGGGTGGAGCAGCTGGACATTGGGCCGAGGCTGTTGTATGTACACCGGGCAAATGATGCGTCAACAAACCCCAACAATTAATATCTATTTCTTGCATAGGCTTACAAGCTGTCTCCACATATCCTATAGGTCACGATGTCCCGCCCCCGAACCATTGACTACGACTGAACGTTCGATATCGATCTCTTTACAATGTCCAAACAAGTTGTCTCATTTCGAGATTAAGGTCTAAGCCACTCGTTCGGCACAATTTCAATTTATCCTAAAAAAACTCGAACAGTTTTTTTCAAGTCAGTATAGGACGATTTCTCATAGTACAAACATATCACAAGAAAAGCTAAAACTTGACGTCACATTGTGTGGGGAGCTTGGACCATGGCTACCTGAAGTTATATAGAAAAGGAGAGCAGATAATAACCAAGCGTGCTCTTGGCCAGACACCACAGCTATCTAAACAGAGAGTTCTCCATCAGTGAATAGGCCAGACAGGGATGGACACGGGTGGGACTTACCGGGTCAGAGGTGCAGGTCCAGAGGTACCGGTCCAAGGCTCGGGGAGCGGCAGGAAGGTTCACACGGATCAAGGAATCGCTTCTCACCCCTCCAACCATGACTCAGATCATCTCGGAACAGATCACGACCAGATGATGACAGACCGTCCCCAAAGCCGGGCTCACTTTCAGTTCGGACGAACTGACGCCGCAAATCTAAAAGGCTTTCCGTGTTCTTCACAGTCCGTGCGTTTGACAGGGCAGTATTTCATAAATGGCTGTAGTTGAAAGCAGCCCGTGGGCGGAATAACAACTGGGAGTTGTCAGCTCACGGGGTAGCGAAAGATGCCTATCACAAATCGAGCGAGTCCAGTCAAGGCCGAATTAAGTTTTCCAAAGTTTCATGTCTCTGTTTCCCGAGAAGGGTCCTTCGGGATTTCAAAAACCCAATATTTTCCTTCATCTGGGTGTCATATACGTAGCTACGTTGTTTTCAAACTTCTAAATGTAACGTCGCAGCAAATAGGATTCCACTTTTTCCGATTTCGGCCTCATGCTGAAAGATTCCTCTCTTGAAAAGCCACACAATGAAATCCGGGACTTAGAAAGTTGTAGAACACGTATTCTCCCATTACGTTCCTGCAACAATGTCAAAAGCCTATGGGCTCATATTCGAAGCAAAACGACTCGAGGTCCAGTTATGTCCTCCTAGGAATAAATAGAGATTAAAGTTTTGATTCATACCGGCAGACAGAGCAGAACTATCGAAAAAACACCACTGAATCCTCTCATCAAGCTCAGAAGAATGACTTATCAAATTACTTTGTTAGGCGAACGCCTAAAAATGACCTGATATAATGTCACATCAAGTCAGCACAGATCACAAAGATTATCATTCGAGCCACATAGACAAGCCCAACACAATGACAAATAAATAAGCGTCACATCCCTTTTGCTCTTAAGTTATCGAACTTAAGCCAGTTTTCCATGCATTTCCAACGGAGGGGTCATGACCTTGACCTGACCCCACGTCATCGATATACAAACTTACGTTACCATGCTTTGTTACATTCGGTGACCTTATTATGTGACGTGAGTTTCAGATCGATATATTGAGTTTGATCTTACTGCTGCACCTCTTAACATTTTTTTCTTATGTTAGGTCACTTAACTTGGCCTGGCGACCTGACTTGGTATGACCTGGGCCTAAAATGGTATCATAAGCTGCAAAAAAAAAAACAGGTAGTAGGCATACCGAGCTGCGCGTCGCCGTTTTCTCGTCATTTGTGAAACACCTTAGGGCGGGGGCGGGTACCTGCCGTACCTGCGCGTGCCAGAATATGCTGCGACGAGCACTTCTATAGTAGTCCAGTTTGCGCAAGAAATCGACGGCCAATCACGGCTAGTCCCCGACATAAATATTAACAGTTTTCTCATAGCGAATGTAACGTATTTGGTGCTAGCAACATCGCTGATCATTAAAATATTAATTTTCGAGTTGGTCCCAAACGCAAAATAGCAGCGCATTCATCAACCATATTTGTTTCCGGAATATAAAAACATTACCATCTTACCTCAAAAAAACTTTTACCTCTGCTTCTAACAAATCAAATCCTGACCGGTTCCTAAACAGGAACAATTTTGTCCAGTGCTTGTGATCTAATTTCACTCTGAGAGCCCCACCTCTGTCTGATTTCAAATTTCCAGAGCAGTCAGTAAAATAAGTAATTTCAGCAACGCTTTCCGCCAGCTATGGGTTACTAATTCTGTTGTTTTAATAAAGTCATTTCCCAACCTTTGTTGGGAAAATAGGTTAATGGATCTTCCAAAGCAAATACATCCAAAGGAAATAGATTACTTGTGAAGAACCAAGAGTATTTTCTGAAACTCCAAAACAACTTTCACTAAGGGAATATCCATCACGGAATACGTTGTTTTCGATGGCGCCAGCCGGGCTTTCATGTGACAGCCCAACTTAAATTTGAACAGTGCATCCATCGAAGGAAGACATACTTGTAGGACTGATATTAGGACATTTTTTTAGGTCTGCAAGACTTGCATAGATGATATTCCCAAGATTGGATGGAGCCAGCATCACAGCTTTAATTGGGAATCGGGTGGTCTGGTGCCAAGATACAGGATTTTCGAAGCTGGAGAAATGAGTTTCGCGACACATAAACCCCTTTCCAACAGGGTGATTAAATACAGTAATTAAATAAGTCAGTTCCTCGTGAACTCAGAATCTCACAGAACACTCCAGGTCTCATCCAAGATAGCTGGCTCCAGAAACACTGGTTGCTTATATAGACATAGACTTCTATACATCTCCGCCACATTTTTTAAATACACTTAGCATTATTATTCCTGCCCCGTACAGCATAGTTATCATTGTTCGGACTGTCCTCGTCGCCGTGCATGTTAGTTCAAGCACAGCGTTTCGACCAGTTACTTATCCTTCGGCGGTCGTCGGGAGCTGGTTGGTTTTTAAGGGGACCTACAATTATCCGGGATATATGAGAAGTTCGATTGGGGAGCGGACTTCAACCGTCGGTACTATCCAACAAGTTCGTAAAATCAAAAGACGGTTACGGAGTTAACATGTACCTATGACGCCACACATATTTCACATGGACCTCTGCAAGACGTAAGACGTACCAAGCATCAACCCATAGGGAAATGGCGAAGCTGCGTCACAAATGGGTTAGTGAATTCAATAATCCTAGAATCCACCTCGGCATCCTCGACTCTTTTTTCATATTCGACAACCTAACTCATTTTTGGCAGGCCGTAAGACTATGCTACAGTACAGCATGAATAGCCGCTGCTTTCTTCTGGACACTTCAATCTTTTACAACACCATATCGAGTGCCACCTTTATGCCCCACTCATTGTGGTGCTGAGCGCGCGCCTGCCTCGTCATTGCTGAATGGAACCAATTAAGTCCAGCTAGCACCCTTCCTGGCTGTACCGGCAAGGACGGCTGAGGGGCACCACTCAAAAGGTTATTGACCCGCCAGGCTGAGGGGATCCTTCAGCGCTATTTGTGGTTTCCCTTCGATGAAGCCCAGCTCAGATCAAGCAGCAGGATACGTGGGGTATGAAGGCAACGCTCGATTTCGTAATCTACAAATACAGAAGCTGCGTCCACAGGAAATAAACAGCTGCTCGTGGTGAAGCCCAATCCTACAGCTTACTCCAGAACGTCAGACCGGACACCGTACACGTAGGCTGCCACTATAGACTGTGAGAAGAAGTCTTGGCCGGGCAAGAGGCCGGCAGAAAAAACGCGTGAAACCCAGACTTACGCCATGCGCAGAAAAATACAATATGGCCACTCGCAACGGATTTTGGTAAAACGACGAAACTACGAGTTTCATTTGTGTGATGGCGTACACCTATCATCATGTTTTTATTTGAATGTCTTATGTTCAAACAATTAAATTCAACAAGCGTTCCAAAGTGTTTTGAATACTGTGAAATAAATCCTTTGCTGGTTACAAGGCACGAACTTACACCAGTCTTTCTCGGAGAGTACTGAGACCGGCTGGTGGAAACGTGCCCGACTCACAGCTACATGAGTCGATAAGTCCGTTCCGGTTGTCGGTTCATAGATAGTACTTCGTAACACTGCTCACGCATCCAGGGTAAATATGAGACTGGTGACTCTCTTTAACTCTTTTGTCCTCATCTTCTTAATATCATTGTTCAGGATCTCAACGCTCTAACACCACAGCATACTAGGGGATAATACGATCTGTGTTTTTAGTGCTATTTACTTAACTCAATTTCTCATATTTTTTCCAATAGCAGAGGGAGTCATATTAGGCTAATGCCTGCTCTAGGGTTACTTATGACGTTTCTACCCCGTATCATATGCACAGCTTCCTTGATGTTTTCTAACCTTCCACTGCGGTTCGATTCAATGATGCGCGTTTCGTCTCATGCTGGTCTGTGAACCCCGTTGGTCCGGGTATGTCCTCATACACAACACCTGTTTACTTCTCCCTCGATTGTGGCCTTCCTGTGTTGTCACCGTCGGACTAAGAGACGACGACCCGTCTCTCCGATATAGGACGTGCCACAGTTGCATAAGCATATGTAGTTCTTGGCGTTAAGTTTTGAAGTGGAAAGTCCAGCCTTCGTCAGCTGCCTCCGGAGGGTGGTTTCGGCCCTGAAGACGATTCTGACGTTGACTTCGTGCACAGATTCGTCGTATGTTCTCCCGCAACCGCTTGTTTTATGGAAGGGTTACTCCAACAGCAGGTTTTCCGGACTGCTGCTGCTGGCCCCTGACCCACCCTTCCTTTCCACCCATCCCTGCAATGTTTGTTTGGAAAGTATGAGTCCGTGCTTTCAGCCCAACCTCTCTTCTCTCGCCATCCGTGCTGATGCTGGCCACACGGAGTTGGAGAGAGCTGAAGACTCCTTTTGTGGCTAAGTCTGGTGGTGGGACTCGCTGAAGTTGGTGTATCGACCTGTAATAGCCTGTCTCCTCTACACGCTGTGTCGAAGCCGGGCTCAGAGCCAAGGCACTGGACCTGCCTGAGGTTCAATCGAGCCAGGACGGCGTGGATTGATGAGGGATCTTCAGACACGCAAACATTTCAAAATAATATATTATCGGCAAACCTCTCCATCTCCATCGAGCCCCAGCGTCTGTAGCGGCCTGTAATACAATTTTAGACGACGAGCTTATCTTAAACGTGGGAAGACAGTAGATAGTGACTAACCTGTGAGGAGAACAGTCGATATCGACTGACCTGTGAGGACAGAGGATAGCGACTGACCTGTGAGGGGGACAGTGTATAGTGACTGACCTGTGAGGACTTGAAAGGGACAGCAGATAGCGACTGACCTGTGAGGGGGAGAGAGTATACCGACTGACCTGTGAGGACAGTAGTATACCAACTAACCTGTGAGGAGAACAATGTATAGCGACTAACCTGTGAGGAGGACAATGTATAGCGACTAATCTGTGAGGAGGACAATGTATATCGACTAAACTGTGAGGAGGACAATGGATAGTGACTGATTAGCACATGAGGAGGACAGAGGATAGTGACTGACCTGTGAGGAGGACAGTCGATATCGACTGACCTGTGAGGAGGACAGTTGATATCGACTGACCTGTGAGGACAGAGGATAGCGACTGACCTGTGAGGACAGTGGATAGCAACTGACCTGTGAGGGGGACAGTGTATAGTGACTGACCTGTGAGGACTTGAAAGGGACAGTGTATAGCGACTGACCTGTGAGGACAGTGTATAGCGACTGACCTGTGAGGGGCACAGTGTATAGCGACTGACCTGTGAGGACAGTGTATAGTGACTGACCTGTGAGGAGGACAGTGGATAGTGACTAACCTGTGAGGAGGACAATGTATAGCGACTAACCTGCGAGGAGGACAATGTATAGTGACTGACCTGTGAGGAGGACAATGTATAGCGACTAACCTGTGAGGAGGACAATGTATAGTGACTAACCTGTGAGGAGGACAATGGATAGTGACTGATTAGCACATGAGGAGGACAGAGGATAGTGACTGACCTGTGAGGAGGACAGTCGATATCGACTGACCTGTGAGGACAGAGGATAGCGACTGACCTGTGAGGACAGTGGATAGCAACTGACCTGTGAGGGGGACAGTGTATAGTGACTGACCTGTGAGGACTTGAAAGGGACAGTGTATAGCAACTGACCTGTGAGGACAGTGTATAGCGACTGACCTGTGAGGACATATTATAGCGACTGACCTGTGAGGACAGTGGATAGCAACTGACTTGTGAGGGGACAGTGTATAGTGACTGACCTGTGAGGACTTGAAAGGGACAGTTTATAGCGACTGACCTGTGAGGACAGTGTATAGCGACTGACCTGTGAGGGGGGACAGTGTATAGCGACTGACCTGTGAGGACAGTGGATAGCGACTGACCTGTGAGAGCAGATTATAGCGACTGACCTGTGAGGACAGTGGATAGCAACTGACCTGTGAGAGGGACAGTGTATAGTGACTGACCTGTGAGGACTTGAAAGGGACAGTGTATAGCGACTGACCTGTGAGGACAGTGTATAGCGACTGACCTGTGAGGACAGTGTATAGCGACTGACCTGTGAGGACAGTGTATAGCGACTGACCTGTGAGGGGGGACAGTGTATAGCGACTGACCTGTGAGGACAGTGTATAGTGACTGACCTGTGAGGGCAGTGTATAGCGACTGACCTGTGAGGAGGACAGTGTATAGTGACTGACCTGTGAGGACAGTGTATAGTGACTGACCTGTGAGGACAGTGTATAGTGACTGACCTGTGAGGAGGACAGTGGATAGTGACTGACCTGTGAGGACGGTGTATAGCGACTGACCTGTGAGGAGGACAGCAGGTGGGCCGGCAGGTCCGGAGTGGTCAGGTTACGGACCTCGCTGCCCAGTAGCGCCGCCCTGGTGACGGTGGGGGTAGAGCCGGCGCCGGATGGGTACGGCACAGAACTCGCCTGCGGCGCAGTCGGACACAGTCAGCCAGAGGCCGCGCAGAAACCGGGATAAATGACACGCACCTCTTCCAAGTAAAATTCGAATCAACTAATTTGAATCACAAGCTCGGCGCTAGAACATTTGCAATATTTCTCATGGAAGGTTGTCTATTAATACAGCTCTGGAGAAGTGACCTGCATAAACAGCATGTCTTAATCTTTTTTAGATAAAATCACTTCCGTTGAATATAATAAGCGGACATCTGACGATTCCCTTCGACGCCATGGACCCACAAGGGTGCTGAGCCGCCATCTCGGCTGAATGACCCACCTTGCTGCCGATCTCCGGCAGTAAGTTACTCAGGCTGAAGCTGGTTAGGGCACCGCCACCCGCCGGCGGCCAGAGCTCACACTGAGCGCGCGCCTCCGCCGGCTCCGGGGCGCGCTCCTCCTGCCTCCTCACCACCGCCGGCTGCTCTCGCATCGGGGCCGGACCGGGGGCGGGGGCGGGGGCGGCCGGAAGTGAGGGGTCACCCCGGCTGAACAGACTGCCCAGGAAGCTGGCTTCGTCAGCCGGAGGGGTGTAGGTGGCCGCCGGCAGCAGCGCGCCCTGGCACTCGAACAGACTGGAGGAGAGCAGCAGGTCGTCCAGTCGCCGCGCCTCCAGCGCCGCCTTACCGGGCGAGCGCTCCTTGCGGGCGGATCGGGCGGCAGACTCGGCCGGCTGACACGGAGTCTGCGGCACTGAACCGGGCGGCAGCAGCGGGGGCGGGGGCGCCGGCGGGGAGGAGCAGGCCGGTGACCCCAGCTGCCAGCCTGAGGCGGCTGCAGGTACTGCGGGTTGTAGCCGCCCATCAGATACAGCTCAGACAGCTCGTCGCCGCGCTGTAGTTCAGATGGCGCCAGCAGCGCCTCTGCCGAGTAGCTGGACTTGCTCTTGCGCGCGGCGGCCGCCCTCGCAGTCGGCTTTTTGTCCGGTTTCCGCTTAGGCGTGGAGTTGGCGGGTATGTCCTTGCGTGGCGGTTCTTTCTTCTGCTGCGAGCTGACCAGGTGATGGACGGAGAAGAGGGACTGGGTGCAGACGGCCGGAGGTCCGCCGACGCCGCTCACCTGCTGAGGTAGCACCCCCTGTCGACGTCAGCATCGACGAGGCGTCAGAACAACAGCAACATACGACCGCCGAATCATGACGTCACTTGAACGAGCAGACCTTTCTACTTTACGATGAAGAAGTTCTATTTAAGCACGGTTAGTTTCGGAGTTTTTTTCATACTGACGTGGTAGCTCTATTTCATTTCCTTTTGCGGGAATTTAGCTCCGTAGTCATATTAAATGACTTTCGAGGGTATCAGCCTTTTCTCCCTTCAAATAGTTTTCTAACATTAATAAAGGGTTCAGGACAAGGAGAAGTTATTCAAGGTACCGACATGATCATATCTGCATTAAGCGCTCCCTATCATTAATTGATTTACCAATCAAGGAACACACACCAGAAAAAAGCAATGCGCAGAAACCAGTAGCAACACCGTCAAGACACAGAAGGTACGTCCACAATACTCCATCCTATGAAACAAGCACTCGACCGAGAGGGAGCACTGTGCACGAACCTGATGCTGCTGCGGCTGCTGCAGCTGGTGCTGCTGGTGCAGCTGCTGGTGGTTCTGCGGCGGCGGCGGCGGCGGCGGCGGCGGCGGCGGCGGCGGCTGCTGCTGCTGCTGAGCTGGGCGCTGCAGCAGCCCGACAGACGTCAGCGGCTGCGTCAGCTCCTTTCCGTCCACACCCCGCTGCTGCTGAGGCCTCTGCCGCTGCTGTTGCTGCTGCTGCTGGGGCTGTCTCTGCTGCTGCTGCTGCTGACGCTGCTGCGGAATCCGATCCTCCTGCCGGCGCGCTCGGGGCGGCTCTGGCTGTAGGTGTCCCGGGCCCACTCCAGACACCCTCTGCCCAGCGGCTGCGGCCACCGCCGCCTCCTTCTGATGCCCCTGCTGCAGCAAGGCCGGCTTATAGTACGCCGGCTTCATCGCCGGCTGTGTCTCAAACGGACGCTGGTAAAACGGCGGGATTGGGTACTGAGCAGCCTGCGGCGGAGGCGGCATCTGCTGCGGCAGCCGGCCGCCGAACTTGTGGTTGGCCGGGACGCCGGCAGGAGGCAGCAGCCGCGGGTCCATCTGTTGCGGCGCAGCCGACCAGTACCCCTCCTCTGGCTGGTACTGCGGCTCGTACATGGCCTGCGAGGCGTAGAAGGTCTGGTTGGGCACCTGCGAGGTGCAGTGGTAGAAGGGCGGAGGTCGCATCTGGCCGTAGGCGGTCCGGTCTGGGCAGGCTGCGTATACTGCCTTGCTGGGGTCCGACAGTGGTTTTCCTGAAGCCGCCGGGGCGTGTGGAACCGCTGCCGGCAGCAGTGGGCCCGGCTGCCGCGGCAGCTCCACCTGCTGCGACACCGTGCCGGGGAACTGGTAGGCGACTGGGGTTTGGTACTGCACTGCCGGCGCTGCCGGCTGCCGCGGACACAGCCGCTGCGGCTGCCGCTGCATACCGCCCTGCGACGTATCTACAGCTGCCGCCGGCGGCGGCGCCACCATCGCACTGGCGTCGTAGGCCGCTGAGGAACGCACGCCGCCGGTGCCCACCGCGGTAACGTCGCGGTAACTGGCCGAACCCAGCGACGTCGTCGGCGCCGACGGCCCACCGTGAGGACTCCGGGTCCTCTGGGACGGAGCGCGACCCGGCGACGCCGCCAGCCGTTGGGCGGGAGCGGCTGGTGCACATGGCTGGGGCTCGCTGGGCCTGGTGGTGTGGAGCTGCGCGCCTCCGGCGACGCACGATAAGTGGGAGCCAGACGGCAGCCTCGCCGCAGCCGTCTCCCCCCACTCACAGCTGCCGCGCCTGGACGCCGACGGAGCCGTCTGGTGGCGGTCACTGGTGACTACGCCCGCCGCAGCACTGCTGACGAACACAGGCGCCGCCGTCCCCGGGACCGCTGCCACACCCGTCGACGGTAGCGACTCCACGGATCTGCCACGGAGAGGACCGCTGCCTACCGAGACAGCAGCCGTCACCGTACCGACAGCGTTTCCAATATCCGCAGTTGGAGCTGCGACAGTCACGCTTGAGGGGCTAGCGTTGATGATTGTGCTAATGAAACCACTACTTGCCGTGTTCCGAGTACTTTTGACAGCGGTCGAAGAAACGTTGACGGGAACGCTTGTGCTTGGGTTGTAGTCAGACCTACTCCCTACAGCAGATGTCATACTTGAAGAGACCGCTGTGGCAACAGCTACAGGAACATCAGCGCTGATCGAGCTGGCACTGCTGAAGGCAATAGTACTTGCATCACTGTAGGCGATTCTGGTGGTGTTACTGGCGGTGCGGGCAGAGCCAGCACCACTGGAGACGGCATCGGTTACGGCAGCATCACTCACCTGCCCAGTCTGAATGAGAGCCTTGTCCGCCACTGAAGCGGGAGCAGGCATCTCCACCGGAGAAGGAAGTCGCCCTCCAGAGCCCGTATCCTCGCCGCTCATCGTCACTGACCCCGTTCCCAGCGACCCCACCACCGCTGACGGCACCACGCTGACACTCAGCTTCGCCGGCGCCGGTATAGATGGCGGGGCGATCTGTCCCACAGACTCCTTGGAGCAGAGCACGTCGATGCAGAATACGCTGCTGCGTCGCGGCGCCCCGGCCAGCGTGTAGATTGACGACTGGACTGCCGTGGTGGCCGCCGCCGCTGACGCGGCGCAGGTCGTCCCAGATGGCGCCACCTCCGGCCTCGGCGCACTGGTCGCTGGAGGCCGCCGGTCCGCAGCAGTCTGGGCGATCGCCAGTTTTTGAACGCCGCTCTGTGACTGGGTTATGGCCGTCGTCTGAGCAGGGGTCGCTCCAGCTGTGGTCACCAGTTTCGGCACGTTGCTAGCCCGGTCATATAAGGTGCTGGTCAAACGTGTGTGTGCTTGAGCGGAGCTAGACCTGCCGCTGTCCACCGCATACGGCTGATACCCACCGCTGAAGGCGTGCCGGGAGCCGTAGGCCTGCGGGCTCGGTCGGTGATTGGACCGCCCGACTGCCTCAGAGATCGGTAATGACTGCGAAGAAGGGAGAAGAGCTACTACCGGGCTCTCCCGACAGGTGCCAGTAGCTGAAGACGAGGTAGCAGGCTCTGGCAGACCCCTCCTTCCTGCGGACGAGGCCTCCAGACCGGCCAACGAGACTTGGCCACCACTTGCCGTGTTTACACCTGACGAAAGTACTGCTGGTGCAGCACCAGACGAAGCCACATCGGAGGGGGAGACTGAGGTCGGCCATGAGGACACCTGCCGCCGTGCTGAGGCCGGGCTCAGCTGGGTCAGAGTGGACTGCGGTGTCGGACTGAGCTGGGATGAACTGCTCAGCTGAGGACTACCACTGACCCGTACCGCGGCGTTGAGCTGAGCTGCAGCCGCGTCCAAGTCGACTGCTCCTTTATTCTTTGGACCGGACTCATCAGTACTGAGCACGCCGGTCCGCCGCACGGACCGGGCGGGTCCGGTCCGCGTCGGTACAAGTACAGCCGCCGGTCCTGGGCTGGAGCCGCTGGAGGAGGACACCAACGTACCAGCGACAGTACTCGTCGCGGTTAGCGTCGGCGGCGACCCTGTTGCAGTGTCGAACACATGGACAGGGGCCATGCCTCCAGCTGATGTACCGCCACCGGAGCTGCCGAGTCCGACTACAGTACTGTCGAATCCGCTGCCAGAGCTGCCGAGTCCGCCTCCAGTGGTGCCGAGTCCGCCTCCAGAGGTTCCAAGTTCGCCGCCCGAGCTTGAGCCCCCGCCAGGTGCTGGCACCGACGACCGCTCCGACCCGGCTACTAGCCGGCCACTGCGCCGCGCCGCGCTGGCGCTGCTGTCGCCAGGTCCGACCGTTCCGCCGGCGCCCGGCAGAGGCCTGGCACTGGACCGCACGGCCTCGCCGATCGGCGCGGTAGGCAACCCGGACTCAGGCGTCGGCTGCGGGGCAGGCAGACCAGCCGCCGTCGCCGGCGGTCTCACCGCTAATGGTGGGGTAGTGGTTTCACACGATACACCCGGCGTAGATGTAGCCGTTCTATGGGTTCGCGTCAGCACCGAGATGTCGGACACCGACGCAAGAGGAGTTTCTGAACATGATGATGCACTGTCGTCTCCAGCTCGTGTGTTGAGCAAGGACGTGATGTTCTGGCAGTTTGCCAGTACCAGGTCAATAAATGACGACGGTACTGAAGATGCCACGGCAGGTGCTTTCTCTGTAGAGTCAGCGTCACGACTTGGCACTGATACGGATACAACGCTCGAATGGTCTATTCCACTGGCTTCATGCCCTGCAGTGCCACTGTTTTCATCTCTTGATCGCCGAATGGGCGAATCAGATTGGTCGATATCCGCACCACGGCGGTTCAGCTTGGTCACTGATTGGTTTTCACGCGCAGCAGTCACCACTGATTGGTTAGCACTGGTGGCACTTATCACAGCCTGGCTGTCTTTGGCACTGATCGGCACTGTTTGTCGTCTGCCGGAGGCGGCCGTCGGTGATTGGCTAACAACAGCGGTTGTGTGCCGCCGCTCAGCCAATCGCGCTCTGCAATAGAAAGGCACCTTGTGCGGTTTGTTCCAGTTCTGGCTGAGCAGTCGTCCGGAGCGACCCCAAAAGAATGCCACCCTCGGCCGCGGCGACTTCTCCGGAGACGGCGAAACACCGGACGACGCAGTCAGCGCGTCGCCTGAGCGCAGGCTGGCGGGAGACGACCTCGGCGACTGAGAGGAGGAGGAGGCTAGACTGACGTCAACAGCAGACGCAGTGCGGGCTGAGTGGGCTGCCGCGCTGGACGCTGGAGCGGGTGCCGGCAGTGGGGTCGGTACTGGGACGGCAGGCGCTGCAGGGGTCGGCGCCTCCGCGTTGGCCGGACTGGCGCAGCGCCACTCTCCGCTGTCGACGCTGGCTGACGCGGGGTCATCGTCCGCTGCCCCGCTGTCGCACCCCGGCGTCTTGTCCGTCGCCGCAGTGCACTCGGAAACAGATGGCGCTGACAGTTCCCCGCCCAGCAGACGGACTGCACTAGCCAGCGGCGAGCACGGCCTCTGGCACTGGACCGTGGACAGTCGTGCAGACCCCGCCGAGATGGAGCTGACGGACTGACTGACGTTTGTAGCTAGGGCGATGGCTGCTGACGCCATGGTGGGTGGCCGCGGGAGGATGCGCTGCAGGGGACGCGATGTCAGAAGCAGTACCTGCTGTATGCCAGAACTGCTGGAACCGGCCAGGAGCGTCACCGGATACACAGGCGCCGACGGCAGAGGTTGTACAATCGCCGATGTCAGCTGTGTCACGGGAGCCGATGTCAGAGGGTGTACCACGGCCGTCGACAACAGCGGGTGCTGAACGGACGCCGATGTCAGCCGCTGTACCACCATCGCGCTGCCGCCCGCTGACGAGCCCAGCAGTGGCGCCGGTTCCCACACCGTTCCCGCTGCTGTAGGGCCTGGGCCGTGCGCCGACGTCCCGACGGTGGAGGACGCACGGGACCCCGGCGTCGGGGAGCACGACGCGGCGGAGGACGGCGCTGGCGGCGGGGACGCGGCCTCCCACGACTCCGCACGTGAAGGCCCTGCCGTCGCTGAGTCACCACCTGCAACAAACAGCGACGAGCGACTGAGGTACTCCGCGCAATATGAACAGCATTAGTGGATATTTAATAGGTAAGCGCCGTTAGCACAGCCCGCGGGGTGCAAAGCGCACGTTCGCTCTCCCTATGCGCAAGGCACCATGACTTTGGTCCGAAGACCATGGTTGCTGGAGAAGGGCGACCATTAACAAAATACATTTATGTTTATTTTACTCCTGGTTTTAGCGTTGCAAAGTCGTTGCCGTTTTAAAGTGTTAGACATCGTGCGACATTAAACGAAACACAATTACCCGCCTATGTGCAGAATTGCAAACTGTCGATTGCCCGCTTCATAAATTGTAATTTACGTTTGTTTATAACACATGTGGCAGCTCAAACACAGGTGTCATGACTATTGACCATCCAAAACGCAATATCATTACCGTCAAAATGATTGATCATCTTTTCAAGCTCGTATGTGCGTCAAAAATCCTCATTTTTTTCATTCAGGATCAGTCTCAGCTCCCAAGGCACCAATCTTGACTTGTCGGATTCGCCCAGCGAGTCGAAATCGCTCACACGGGAAGCGACGCGCCCGGTGCTCCAGTCACCCTTGGGGTCGGTCGCATCACAGCATCCACACCCCCTCCGGCTACCCGGTGACTGACGCCACGCGTCGACTCTCCGACCCGGTGGTAAGGCTCGGCGCCTGCTCACCGGTGACCACGGTGGTGAGGTCCGTGGCAGCGCTGGTGGCTGTCCCACCCGGAAATTTCTTATCAGACAGCTAACGGTATTGGATGTCTTTAAGTGACCGGACTATAAATAGTATTTCACTTATTTAGGATTTTCCTAGCTTTATTCTTTAAAAAATAATGATTTCTAGAAATGTTTCGAAGCAAAGCATAGCTTGATTTGTGGCCCATTGCCGAGCAGATTAAATCCAGATCCCGGAAAGCAGGGTTGTCTGACGTTTTTTTATAAGTTTGATATGGTCCAAATGTTGATAATGGTAAAACGTCACTAGCATTTATGCTGAATCCTCCTTTAAATGCAATACTTATTTTATTCTAAAACAAATACCTTCCAAACATTATATTTGACAACATAGCCCACTTTCGTACCAATCGGCCTCAATTCAAAATGTTATTTTTCATTCCTTTTGCTCACCTGGTAGCAGCTAAACTACGCGTATATGCATGGTGCACCAGTGAGGCTGCTTTGTGAATGATGAAAACAGCTAAACGGCTCAGCCCCGAGAGAATTGGTTCCCTCTTATAGTGAACTATTTAGCTATTATCAGTAGAAGGGGCGATTTTTATTGTAGTTGAAATGTCAAAGGGAGAATTATAATTTGCGAATTCTTTCCTTCGCATTTCACTTTCCCCTCGTGATCGCATTGCCGTTGCCTTTACCGTGCGGCAGTGGCTCCATTCCGGCGGACGAATTTTCCGGTTGGTTGACAGAGGAAGGGACAACGACAACAACGAATGGAGGAGTTTTCGCGGTTAAGTTATTCATTACATAGGCGGATCAGGGAAGGGGGGTGCCCCGATCGACCTCGGCGCCCCCTGAAAGGTCGATGGCGCCCCCTGAAATGTCGCTTCCCCCAGGATGCGAAAGTCGGCGCCCACCGATGGGATTTGGCGCCCACCTGATAGCTTTGCCGGTCAAAGTGGCGCCCCCTGGTCCGGATGGCGCCCCCCGGTCCGGATGGCGCCCCCGGGAAGGTGCCCCCGATCGGCAATCCTGGATCCGCCTATGATTCATTATCATAAATAAATTACTATCCTTGTTTTCAAAGTGATGCAAAGATTACCCATTGACGAGACCAAATAGTGCTGAAAAATATACGTTTCCTACCTAGACTTTTGTACTTCGGAACACTGCAAAGGACAGTCAAACATCTTGCAAATATGCCCACATAAAGCTCATGTAAGCCCATGAAAAATGAACAAGATGGTTGCATGCACATTACAAATATTATGACAAATCAGATATCTATAAACCGGGAAATGGGACAACAGGGTTGGACAAGATTAATCCTAATCAATACAGCGAGAAGAGCTGACAAATTCACTGTTTTGTAAATATTAGTCCATAAATTTTTCACGTCTCATAAATTACTACTAGGATAACAAACACCATTCAACACTCAGAAGTTTTCACCAGTAATATGACAAGGAGGGTCGCTGGAGGTCAGGAGCCGCGCTCTCACCTGCGGCTGGAGGCTCCGAGGGCGGCAGCGGGCGGCGGCGTGGGTGGGAGCGGCCGCCGGAGCGCCACCGCGACAGCTGGCCGCTCAGCTCGCTGTTACGCCGCTGCAGTGCTGCCACCTGCCGCTCCAGCTCCGCCAGACGTCGCCCTGCCGCCGTCAGCCATCGGTCTGAGGGTGCTCTGAGGCGGCTAGTTCATCAGATGGCTCGGCGCACTTCTACAGAATGGCGGCAGAGTACAGTTAGAACCTGAACGAGTTATTACAATTTTTAGGCCTATCGCCGCATACCAATGTCAGTGGTTTATGGCGTTGCCAGCTCTTTCCCTGTTGGAAGGGATTCTCGGGACCCAGATTGCTCCTTGCTCAGGGAACACTCCGAATCTTGAACCTGGGCCGACTGCGCGGAAAGCAAGCTCGATGGCCACTGCCACACCGGACCTCTGGCACATGAGTAACACATAAGCACAGATATACATTTCCAGCACAGTCACATGGCAGAGAGACATAGTACACAGACATAGTACAACAAGCGCAGAAAACCGCACCAGGAGATTACCCCTCCCCCGGCGAGTGGAAGCCATGCTATTGAGCTACTAGTAGTTAAAATCGAATATGGTACGTCACAACTGTCTCATTGTTTCTGAGAGAGTGACAGTGCGCATCTAACATAGACAAATGCATGGCACAACACTAGTGCTGTGACAGTCCATCAACGTGTACTCTGTACAGTGATATGGTCCCCCTTTTCTATCTCGCTACAGTAGTGCTGGACGTTTCACCTGTGTGTGCAGTGGCGACATCTGGCCGGTCCCGTAGAAGCCGCAGCTGCTCTGCCGCCTCCGAGAGCAGGGTGTGTTTGGAGGGCGCCGGTGTGTTCGGCTGGTAGGAGGGTAGCGCGCGGTGCAGTCGCACCAGAGCCGCCGCGATCCGCTCGCGACGATGTCGCTCGCAGCGTGCACTGTCGGCAGCCACTGGTCAGTTCAGGTTCGGTTCTGTGTCACACAGTCTGGCTCTGTGTTGTAGTCTGCTCAGCCCAGTCTGGCTCTGTGTTGCACAGTTAGATCAACCCAGGTCTGACTGTGTATCACACAGTCAGAACAGGTCTGGCTCTGTGTTTCAGTCTGCTTAGTCCAGATGTGGCTCTGTGTCCCACAGTCTGTTCAGTCCAGGTTTGGCTCTGTGTCACACAGTCAGGTCAGCCCAGGTTGACTCTGTGTTGCAGTCAGGTCAGTCCAGTCTGACTCTGTGTCTCACGGTCAGGTCAGTCCAGTCTGACTCTGTGTCTCACAGTCAGGTCAGTCCAGTCTGAGCCAGTCAGTCCAATCCATTCCGCTCAGTCAGGTCAAAGCAGGTCCAGTACTATATCAAACAGTCTGTTCAGTCCAGATGCTGCTCTGTGTCACACACTCCAGTCAAGTTTGGCTCTGTGTCACACACTCCAGTCAGGTTTGGCTCTGTGTCACACACTCCAGTCAGGTTTGGCTCTGTGTAACACAGTCCAGTCAGGTTTGGCTCTGTGTCACACAGTCTAGTCAGGTTTGGCTCTGTGTCACACAGTCCAGTCAAGTTTGGCTCTGTGTCACACACTCCAGTCAGGTTTGGCTCTGTGTCACACACTCCAGTCAGGTTTGGCTCTGTGTCACACAGTCCAGTCAGGTTTGGCTCTGTGTCACACAGTCCAGTCAGGTTTGGCTCTGTGTCACACAGTCCAGTCAGGTTTGGCTCTGTGTCACACAGTCCAGCCAAGTTTGGCTCTGTGTCACACACTCAAGTCAAGCTTGGCTCTGTGTCACACAGTCCAGCCAGGTTTGGCTCTGTGTCACACAGTCCAGTCAGGTTTTGCTCTGTGTCACACAGTCCAGCCAAGGTTAGCTCTGTGTCACACAGTCCAGTCAGGTTTGACTCTGTGTCACACATCCCAGCCAGGTTTGGCTCTGTGTCACATAGTCACATCAGAGTAGGTCCAGCTCTGTGTCACACATTCTGGTCAGGTTTGGGTCTGTGTCACACACTCCAGTCAAGTTTGGCTCTGTGTCACACAGTCCACCCAAATTTGGCTCTGTGTCACACAGTCAAGTCAGAGTACTTAGGTCTAGCTCTGTGTCACACATTCCAGTCCAGTTTGGCTCTGTGTCACACAGTCAAGTCAGAGTACTTAGGTCTAGCTCTGTGTCACACATTCCGGTCAGCCCAGTTCCGGCTCTGTGTTGCACAGTCTGGTCAGAGCAGAGCCTGAAACTGGAGCGCTGGACCTGCAGTACCGTCATTTAATTTCCATGCACATATTGTATATTTCATGAACACTTAATAGTATTCTGATTTTGATAGACTTTGCTGACAAGTTTTGACTTCAGCTCATTGACTTGTGGTCTGACTGTTAGAGTTGGGTATTGATTTTGAATTATAAGATGAGTCTTTTCAATCCATTGATGTCTAGTCCCAAAGAATTCAAATTGTACATTAACATTGTACATAGACATAAAGTACATGGCCTTGAAACTCACCATATGTGATAAATACAGGCATAAGTTTTGAATTCTAATAAAATTGCAAGCATTATCTCATACTGCAAGAAACTATGCTATGAAATAATGCTAGCCCAGTCATGAGGAGGCCACAAAACACATTCCACAACCTAATCCACTTTAAATGGAGTCCACAATACTTACTTTGTTTGAAGAAGTTTTGGTCTTTTTGAAGGCCTAGGTCGATCCATGGAGAGCATAAAAATCCTCAGAGGCAGTTAGAATCCACATGACCAGCAGAGTACAAATGATCCTGCATATTGATATGCCATGGTTTTCAATGATTTATCATGCCTTGGAACCAAGGTGTTGGAGCTGTTCTCGTGCCCAGTTCACAGTTCTTGGATTTCCCTGTCTACAACTCAATTGCAATGAGAAATAGAGAAAGGAATGTAAGTTTTCACCACTGAAGACAGCCAGATTAGCCTTGAGAAAACCTTAAATTACGGCTTATCACAAATTCGAGGCACGCAACCTGTAGGTACCTATATTTCGTTCTTGACAAGCTCAATTTTGATTGTACTTGGCTCGGTCGTTCTTAATATGTAAGCCCTTAGTACCTATATATAGCATATTACCCAGTATAGTACCATACGTGTGTGGGTCTTTAATTTCAATTTACAGATAATAATTAACGCTGTTCTACATACACGCGATCTTTCACGGTTCAAATCAATAGAGAGGCTTTCACGGTTCTTATTCCAACCACGGTTGACCCCTATAGATTCCAAACACGATAGACAAAGTATCGAATATTGCTCAGAACTGGCAAAATGAGCAGCCGTTATAAAAAATATCAGTCATAAGCGAGCACCAACAGCGCCAACCACGGCAAACCAAACCTTAAAAAGCCCCTATCACCAAACAGCCGCAGCCCAACCCACACCGGAGGCACAGCCCGGGCCAACGCCCGCGGTGCCAAACACCACAGGGCAGTAAACCTCCAAAATTTACCATTCCATGAACAAAAACCCAATTCCATGCAAAAAAAAAAAAAACGATTGGAGACTTTTGTGAGTTCCCATGGGCGGATCCAGGAGCACTTGCCCCCCCCCTCCAATTGACGCTCAGCAACCTCTAAAATTGTCGCGGCTCCACACTAAAAGGTCTGTGGCGCCACTGAAATGATGCTTCCCACCTAAAGCATATGGGTATTGATGCGCCAACGGTAAGACCTGGCGCCCACTTGATATGCTTTACCGCCTACCAAGTCTGGATTAGGCCCCACCCCTCCTCCCCGATGGGAAATCCTGAATCCGCCTAGGAGACAGAGGTGGGCGCCCCCAATAAATGTTAAACACGTTACCTCAACTTTCGCTAGCTCATACCATTACCCGGGGCGCCGCCACGGAATTTTTACAGAGGGGCAGACCCGGCCGGGATGGTGCTGACCGGGGAAAGGCGAATTTTGGGCATATTCGGTACCTGACAGCATTTATGACAATGGACCTAAAAATTTGGGGGCGTCTCCCATTGTTGGCCAACAGGGGGGACACGTCCTCCTGCTTTTGGTGCAGATGCCATCACGCCTGCTACTGCCGCTACTTTTTCAAATCCCAAAACCGCTACATAGGTCGGCATGTATCTCGGTGATACTGCACTGGCCAGGGACGGCGAATTCCGGGGGCAAGGTGTGCAGTTGCACGTACCCTGAAAAATTGACAGCATGCAAAAGTATAATTTTGCACACCCGATTATTTTGGCATGGTCCAGGAGGCGCTCCCCTAATTTGGGTGACGCCCCCGGCCGGTCAAGAGAAAATCAGGCCTAAGCGCCGCCTACGTGAAGAGACGGTGTTTAGACGTTTTAAATCAGGCGGTGTTTAGGCGTTTTAAAAAGACACTTACACATATGAATGGCGCCCAAAGCCACACCATGGAGAGCAAATAGGCATCCCCAGAGAAAAGACGCCCCTTCTGGATACCATAGGTGCCCTTGAATAGCAAAGGTGCTTCCTGGACAGCTAAGGCGCCCCCTGAACAGCAAAAGCCCCCCACCCGAGAAGAGTAACGGCGCCCCTGATTAGCTCAGGCGCTACCTGCACGACAAAAGCCCCCCCCCCACAGAGCAAACGTGCCACCCTCTCGATAGCATTGGCATCCTTGGATAGCAAAGGCGCCTCTGGACAAAAAAGCTCCACCAAGAAGAGCGGTGGCGCTCCAGGACAGCACAAGGCGTCCCTCACAGAGTAAAGGCGGCCCTCTGGAAAGCATAGGCGCCCTTAAGCATCAAAGGTGCTCCCTAGACAGCAGAGGCACTCCCTGGACAGCAAAAGCCCCCAAGAAGATCAAAAGGCGCCCTTGGATATCATACGCGCCCATGGACAGAAAAAGTAGCTCCCACAGAGTAAAGGTGCCCTTCTGGATAGCATGGAACACCAAAGACCCTTCGGAACAAAGTCCCTTTCCCCAAAGAACAAAGGAGCCCCTGGCTAGTATTAACACGCGCCCCGCTGGGGTCCCTTGCATGACGCGCCCCGCTGGGGTGGGGCGTTTTTCGCCCCCCTCCGTATCTCGTTCCCCACGAAAGCTAAAGGAAAATTACAGGCGGCGTTCGAAAGCTCTTGACAAGACGAAGAGAATTTATAGAAGTATTTTTATGTCAGGTCAATATTGAGGTCAGCATAGGTCAAAGAATGATCCATAGGCTTACAACAGAGCAGTGTACGTTTCCCTCTCTAGATCTGCTCTCAGGGGAGCTAGAGCAAATCTTTATGTATCATTGGATTCCTCTCATCGTGGCGAATCGAATGACGTATAATATGACATTGCTAGGTCAAATAGTCAAAATGACCTGATCTCGACCCAGGTCAAGGTCACAGATGGACCTGGTATGGTCATGTTGCATATCAATCGACTCCCCGTGACAATATAAACACAATGCAAGCAAAATGGGAGCTTTATCTCATTTCAGTGAGAAGTTATTGACAAAACAATCACTCTCTGCTCCCGTGACCTGATATGACCTTTGAGAGGTCAGATGCTGAAAAACTCAACTTTATGGTCAAGATCGTGGTAAGAATAGACAGTTTGAGGATTTTCAGCCTTATCTATCTAGTATTTCCTGAAAGCGAGTCCATTCTATTTTTCACCATAGACTTATAATGGGGTGACCAAAAAATTGACCCCACCTTAGGTCAACAATATCGAAACTCCGAGATAGCAGATTTGGAAACCCTAATGACCTTATCATATTGTGAAAGTTTCAAACTAATCAGTTTGCTAATGTTCCCTGGGCGCTGCTTCAAACTCGTAATTTTAGGTTTTGAGGTCGGGTCACTTGACCCTGAACAGCTCATTGACCTGAGATGACCTTAAAGGGAATGTGGCACCTTCACAACATGATTTTAACTGAGATAGCCAAGTTGTAAAGCATGTCGGAAAACCCGGTACTCCATATTTCATTTGTCTTGGAACTCGATATTTCCGTAGAAAAAAGCTAAAACCTACCTGACACCAGCCCCTTCAGCCCCCCATCGCCGGCGGCCATTGTTGTGAGCTACTGGTGTGACGACATATGCTGACGTCACGATGAGCATCAGCCAATCGAAGCCCTTGAAGCGTTTCAAGTATGGTAGTGGTTGTCAGATCGTGACATCATCCACAGGCTGATATTTATTTCTTTTTCTAGAGTATTTTTAAAACAAAATATTGAGCTTATTGTACATTTTTCAGAGAAATCATGAGTGGTTTCATTACTTTTGACTAAAAGTACGCATAATTACACTAAATTCCAGGATTGGACCAAGGTGCCACATTCCCTTTAACCAAAAATTCGTCAGATGTGTAAAATTGATCAGGGATAAGGTACCGTAAGTTTCGCTGTTCTGCGTCTCTTCGTTTTTGCGTTACCTGGGAAAAACCAGGAGGGGGGGCGAAATTCATTCCCCAGCGGGGCGCCTGTTCATAAAGGCATCTTCTTGGGTCAGCCCCCCACCCCTGAATGGCCGCCGCTTGAGAGCAAAATGCACCCCCCCTGAGGAGCCAGGCGCCCCCTCCCGAGAATCTTGCACATCCGCCCGAAAATGGAATCCGCCGTCCCTTGCACTGGCCGCCGTTTTACTCCACCGCAGAAAATCAAATGGGATAAGATAAAGACTATTCATTGTTAAATACTGAATACCGGATACAAAATTCTCCTCCTCATTCGGGCTCATATCTCATGACACTTAACACGCGCCCCGATGGGGGACGAAATTCTCCTCCCTCCTGGTTTTCCCCAGGCAACGAAAAAACGACGAGATGCAGAACAACGAAACTTACAGTACCTTATCCCAGATCAATTTTGCGCATCTGACCAATTTTTTAGGTCAGGTCATGTCAGGTCAAGTGCTATCCAAGGTCAAGTGACCCAGCCTCAAAACCTAAAATCACGAGTTTGAAGCGGCGCCTAAGGAACATCAGCCATCCGATCGGTTTGAAACTTTAACACGCGCATTGACGGGGGGGCGGGTACCCGCCTTCCCTCGGGTTTTTCGGATATAGCAGAAAAACGGCGGCGCTACGCGCCGCCGTACTTGGTATACCTTTTACCTCATCATTTTTACAACTTCTGTGAAAATTTTAAGGTTAGGTCATCTCAGGTCAGGTCACCAGTACAGGTCAAGTGACCCGACCTCAAAAAAGTTTAAGATAGCATAAGTCGGAGCAGGGTGAACTTATCCGATTGAAACTCATATCACATAATGGCCCCAATGAGTTCTCTAGAATATGTTCCGGTATTTTTTATATCGATGACCTGAGGTCAGGTACGAGGCATGACCTCTCCATTGGAAATACATGGGAATTTTTTTACGGAATAACGCAGTAACGGATGGTGATAGAGCATTTCTTTTAGCTGCATTAGACTCGCCTGGGCTTTGCAGTTCTAATGATATGCATTTTATATAATTTGACCCTGACCTGACCTCAGGTCAGGTCAAATCCTTGATTTGACCTAGCAAGCTCAAATTATATATCATTCGATTCGGCTTGCTGAGAGGATTCATACAGTTCAAGTCGTTTTGCTCTATCTTTATTTGTTCAGATGTAATGACCGAAGAACTTAATTTACATATTATACCTATGACGGCATGTTTTGACCTCCGTAACCTTAAATGTGACCTGAAAAAAATGGCTCAAATGTTTTCGATGGAGAAATGGATGGGCAACCCAACGCCGCTTACCGTTTTTCGCTACCTACCGTGGTTCTCGAGATCTTAGGAGGAGGGGGAGGGCGGGTACCCGCCCCCGTCAAAGCGTAGGTGGCTCAGACCCCCGTCAATGCGCGAGTTAACAATATGATGCAGTCATTAGGGTCCACAAATCTGCTATCTCGGAACTTTGATATTGTTGACCTAAGGTGGGGCCAATTTTTTGGTCACCCCGTTGTTAGTCTATGGTGAAAAATAGAAAGGGCTCGTTTTCAGCAAGTACTGGATAGATAGAGATGAAAATCATCAAATCATGTACTCTTACCACAACCTTGGCTATAAAGTTGAGTTTTTAAACATCTGACATCTTAAAGGTCATGTTAGGTCACAGGAGTATACCGTGATTATTTTGCCATTAACTTCTCAGTGAATTGAGATAAAGCTCCTCATTTGCTTGCATTGTGCTTATATTGTCACGGGGAGTCGATTGATATGTAGCATGACCATACCAGGCCACCCTGTGACCTTGACCTAGCTCGATGCCAGGTCATTCTCACAATTTGACTTAGCAAGGTCAAATTATACATCATTCGATTTTTCACGATGAGAGGAATCGAATGATGTATAAATATTTGCTCTAGCTTTGCTGAGTAAATATCTAGAGGTGGAAACGTACACTGCCCTATTGTAAGCTAATGGAACCTGCTTTGATCTATGCTGACCTCAATATTGACCCGACATAGAAAATACTTGGTATAATTTCTCTTCGTCTCGTCAAGAGCTTTCAAACGCGGTCCGTAATTTTCCTTTAGCCTTAGTGGGAAATGAGATACAGAGGGGGGGCGAAATACGCCCCGCCCCCAGCAGGGCGCGTCATGCCAGGGACTCCAGCGAGGCGCGTATTAACGTCCGCTTTGATGGAAGTGACGGGGCTAAAATGTCACTTTACGAATGCTTCATGTAAAAACTTTGAATAATATAGGTTGAATGAAGAATTGAAAGCAGAAAAATAACCCGACTCCGGATTTTAGGCAGCCACAAATCACTGATCAGCCAATTTTGTGATCCCCTTATCCATTAACTTTTCCTGAGTACCGTCAATTATTGGGCCTTCAAACGAGCAGAAAAGGGTACACCAAGTGGTGACATAATAACATCATAAAATCGCTTGATATGTCAAGTTCACCCGTTCACCCAACCTGTGTACTGACGGCTGCCCAAAGCTTTTAATGATTTCATGCTCGCCTGCCCATTTGCTGATCCATTTAGAATATCATCAGGTCAGTTCAGATCTCATGTTCGGAAATATGTTAGGCAGTAGGAATCTACCATTCATTTTATTTTATTTCACTTTATTGTTGCCCTTTACATATGTATTTTTAAAGTATTTAGAGTTTTATTTATATATTTTCATCTTGCACTTACTTATTGTCTTGACTTGTTTTTAACGTGTGTCTTGTATGTAATTTTAGGGAATCTGATGACGTTATCCCTGACTTGAGCTTTTACTGGGGCAAGCCCCTGTCGCGTATGAGATGAATAAATAAAATAACCTAAAGGTCAAGGTCATTGACCCAGAATTCCGGTCGGATGACAATATTCAACATCGCGTAAAGTATGCTATGATTTCATAGCTAAGGCTACTCAATGTCAAGGTCAAAGTCATAAGCAAGGTGAACTGTCTTTTTCGAGATCAAATCCTCATTTTCCCGCGAACAAGCTGCTATAGTGCCAATTATAGTACAAATTATTGAGAATATGTCATGTTGTTACACTATAGCATACGCGAATCCAAAGGGAGGAGGGGGGCTCGAGCCCCTAACTTTAGAACCCCTTCCACTGTGCGTTCACGCCAGACCCCTCTTCACTGCACGTTTTGGCAGGATGCCAACCTGTGCGAATATGTTCAATTTTGTTTTGCACTTTTTACAATAGTATCCAGAATATTGACAAGGGCATGCACGTCATCGATATTCTCCAGAATATTGATGACTCGCATGCCTTCATCAATATTCTGGACAGAGTCGAGGACGATGCATACTGTAAAAACAATACATATGCTCTCTTGGCTAACTCTAACCTCGTCCATACCAACTTGCTGAACTTGCCAACGAAGCAGGCGCGTAACGACGGTGTGGCACTACAAAAGGAGACTACACTCAGCTGGCAAACACCGCTTCAGACGACGCTATAAAATTTCCTTAATCTTATATGCGGGAAAATTACTTTTAAGTTAATTTTAGTGACAGCAATATCACAAACGCGTCAAAAAACCACGGCTGTGGATTAAGCTAGTTAAGTCTTTATTTTCACACCGGGGTACAACCTTTGTGCAAAAAAATAGAACCTTATATATCCAGTTCGAAGCCAACTCCAAAGACTTGGTAACTTGCTCGCTCGGCGAGGTCTGACAAAAAATAACACGAAGTAGGTACACCAGTCCTTCACAAGCCGTATGCACTCACTTCAGCATCACTATCAGTGGGAGAGAAAAATATGTACGAGAAATCAAAGAAAACCCCAGAGTACATTCAACACACAGAGGAATCAAAATTGCACCTTCATATCACAAGTAACAGGGAAAATGTCGCCATCAAAGCACAAACTCTTCTTCATATTCTTCATGGCGGGATTTATGGATGCGTAGCGAACAAGCATGCTTGAAGAACTTCCCACACGGTTCGCATTTATACAGCCGGAACTCCGCATGCACAGTTCTTACATGAGCTAGCATGAACGATCGTTTAGTAAACATTTTACCACAAACGGTGCAGGTGTGTTGACATTTGTCCTTGTGTGCAACTTTGATATGCTTCGTTAAATTTGCCTTCCGAACAAAATCGCTTCCGCAAACGTCACAATGATGCAGCTGCTTTTCCTTACGATAGGGACATATATGAGAGCTTAGGAGAGTCTTGCTGCCGAAATTCTTCTTGCACATGTCACACGTGAACGCCTTCAGCGGGCCATGAACCTGACCCATGTGTCTTCGGAGGTTGAACGGACGCACGAACTCTTTTCCGCATTCTTTACAGGCTAACGGCAGGCCCATCTTATGGGCCAAATGTAGGTGGCTGTTAAGCTGCCACTGGGCCGCGAATTTTCTCTCGCAGACATTGCACTGGTGAGTCGTTCCACTGGTGTGCATATGCCGATGTTTTCTCATGTAGTTAACATGCGAAGACGTGTAGTGACACCACTCACATTGAAGTCTGCGGTTCCCTTTGGAGACATCATGCGCAAACTTCAGGTGCGTGCGCATCCGGCACTGATTTATGCACTGGAAGCTGCAGAGTTTACAGTTCAGCACCCTTCCCGCATCACCTGAAAACAAAGCCTCATATACAACTAGGCACAGCAAAATGCGCCAGAATAAGGCGGTGCGAAGTGGAAACCAGTGCGGCGTATGAGACACTGTGGGACATACGGGCCAGACATATGGGTCGCCACCGACTCGAGGTAATTATTTGACACATATATACAGTAACAAAAGAACAACCAATGTTCCACAATCTTCTCCTATAAAAAAGTCGGCCCCATCTTTCAAAGTCAGAAAATCTTCAATCTTCAAAGTTTTCAAAGTCAGACCTATATTTTGGGACTGCTACAATCGCGCGGTCGCACCAGTTCGCCATCACTGTAGACCAAGTGGTGACGTAATAACATCATTTCATCGTCTTACATGTCAAGGTCACCCCAAATGAGGTCAAGGTTAAAGTAAAGGGTCAAGGTCATTGACCCCATTATTGAGGTCAGATGACATTGTTCAGTGTGATGTATGCTTTGTAATGACTTTATAGTTAAGGCTACTCTATGCCAAGGTCAGGGTTAAATGTCTTTTCAAAATCAAGCCCTCATTTCCCGCCCAAAGGCTGCTGTGGGGTCAATTATATTGTACATTATTGGGAATACGTCACATTGTTACGCCACAGGTTAGTGAACTTGACCTCAAACTTTTAGAGAACATTGTGAGGGACCTTATCTGTATCCCAACATTGGCCTCTTCATTACAAAGCTAAAGAAAATAAAACTGAGACTATAACCGATCCCGGGGGCCAAGGGGAGTACGTGCCCACCCCTGCCCCCCTCCCGATACAGCCTGCGCACCACCTGAAATGGCCTCGGCATCCTTGAAACGTAAGGCCTGGTCCGTATTCAAGTCGACGTCGTAACTTCACACCCGCCCCAATGGGTTCTGGTGGAAGGGAGGTTCAAACACCCCCTCCAACTCGCCGTCTGTGCGGGATAGGGAGAAAAACGCGAACGCTGGTGCATAGCTCTAAAAAATTAAGGAAAAAAACAACATCAGTTACATATTGGCTCTGGTCAATATTGAGGTAATGAGGTAAAAACCTGAATCAATTTTTTGGCACCATTGGTTTTCTCTGTTACGGCGAATTGAATGATTACGATATGACTACATATATACTAGGTCGAAATAAAATGATCTGAACTAAGGTCGGCTCAAAGACACCATATGACCTAGCATTGTGAACATGCATATCAATCAACTCGCAATAATAATCCAAACGTAATGGTACCAAAAAAGATTTATCTCAATTTCCCGCGAGGTTATTGACCCAAGTCTGAAAACCTGCCTAAGTAGTCCCAGATAACCTCTCATACGTCACAGGTCAGCCCTGTCACATGAACCTGGAAAGGGGCCTAGGATATTGCGATTTGGGAGAATCGAAAGGTATTCTACTAAGCGAATATTTAATTGCTCGTCAGACCTAGTGTAAACACCTTTTCTCAAAAAAATTATCCCGCCTTTGGGGGACAAAAGATAGTTTGGCTCCCCTTCCGGCGCTTTGGTGGGGGGGCACATGGCTGGAATGGCCACCCCCTGCGTCCGCCAATGGATATGGTACGTCACATTTGCGGGCAGCCGGATGCAAACTTTGCGTAAGTACGTCAGCCCAAATACCAAACTAACCTACGCACGCGGACCTGAATACCAAACTAACCTGCGCACGCGGACCTGAATACCAAACTAACCTACGCACGCGGACCTGAATACCAAACTAACCTGCGCACGCGGACCTGAATACCAAACTAACCTGCACACGCGGACCTGAATACCAAACTAACCTTCGCACGCGGACCTGAATACCAGCCAATTCGGTGAGGCTGATAATCGCAAGCTTTTGCGTAAATGGTGCGATCTGAATGCCGGCTTTGTTCGCGCGCAAAATATTTGCGTAAGATAATCGAACTCTGTATGGACCAATATGGCTTCACGGCTTGCCCTGGCATAAAATTCATCATGCGAGTGACTCATTTATGACAGCCTGCTGCTTCACAAACAGTTTGATGTCCAGGTCATAAGACCCAGCCAATGTCTCTACTGTTAAATCCAAGCATTGTGAAACCCAATGGCGAATACAAGGGAGGGAGCAAGGGGGCTCAAGCTCCCACCCAAATATCAGAGTCTCTTCATTAAATCCACAGCCAGAGACCGTTCCGAGGCAATGGCGGGGGAGCCTCGAACCCCCCCCAAATGAAGTCCTTAATCCGCCATAGCTTAAACGTTTGGCATTAAAAACCATCTGGGCGATGAATAATTTCATGTTTTTACATATTTATCGTGCATGCCTTTATCACTATCCTGGATTAAAAACCTGGAGAAACACCATTTTTCTACGCTCGATAGGAAAGCGGGCGCGATAGGGACTGCGGTAAAACCAAAAAGTGGTGCCCCTCGTACATGGCCAGCACTAGGAAATGCACGTAAGAAGTACCCTCATTTCTACCACGTATTTCACCAGTTTTCAGTTGGATGAAGATTTAGGTGATAGTCAAGTCGGATACCAGAAATCTTCACAAATATGAAATCCGTAAAACAGACGATTATTTCCTATCGGGGAACAAAAACCAGGGCTCGCTTAAATATGTTTATATTATATATAAAATACATTCAACTGACAAAGCAGTCCTCAAGACTTCGAAAAAAAACTGCAAAGCTCTTGTCAAATTTGAAATGATGACAAAAAAAAACAGGAAAACAATCAACACCAAACTCTACGTCTTCATATAGTTTTCACGCGAGGAGCGAACAAGACCAGGTACCACGTCATACAAAAATCATGTTGCACATCCGAAACGACCAGGAGTCCAGTACCTCGAGTCCCCCTCACCCATCCCCCCCACACCTTGATATCGTGGGCTACAAAACAACAGTCACCGTCAAAGCACAAACTCCTCTTCGTATTCTTCATGACGGACGTTATGAAGCTGTAGCGATCTGGCGTGCTTAAACGTCTTTCCGCATGGTTCGCATTTGTACGGGTGAAACGCGACATGCAGCGTCCTTGTATGGTGTCGCAAAGCTGCCTTTTTGTGAACATTTCACCACATACTGTACAAGTGTATTGGCACTTATCCTTGTGCGCAACCTTGATATGCTTAGTAACATTTGCCTTCGAAACAAAATCGCTTCCGCAAACTTCACAATGATGCAGCTGCTTTCCTTCACAGTGAGAAAGCAGGTGGGTGTCCAGCGTGCTATTGCACGTGAATTTCTGATTACAGATGCCACACTTGAATGCCTGCAACGAGCCATGCACACTGGCCACGTGCTTTCGGAGATCTGCGGAGAGGGCGAACCCCTTTCCACACTCTTCACACACAAAAGACAAAGCCATTTCATGTTCCAACTGCTTGCGATTAGGCAGTACCAACTGGGAGGAGAGATTGCTCTCAGACACATGAAACGAGCGTTGTCCCTCACTTGTGTGTCCTAGCCGATGTGTTCGCATGTTATTCACGTGGAAGGTGGTATAGTGGCACCATTCGCACAGAAGCTGGCCCTTGCGCTGTCCAGCCCCGTGCGTGAAGCGCATGTGCGTGCGCAGTCGACAGTGGTCTGTGCACTGGAAGCTGCAGAGAGTACAGCTCAGCAGGCCGTCCGCGTCACCTGTGAATGACGGATCCATGTGAACCAGAAACCGGTGGGAAAACCGCACCTGGTGTGGGAGCGTTGCGGCACGAACATTGAACAAGTCGGGGGTTCTCATGGAATCGAGAATGATCTGGCAAAGATGTGCTGGACGATCTCCGGAAGCCGAGTTGGGGGGGGCGATGTTTGGAGAGGGGCTGGGGAAGGCCTATCGTTTCAGGACTTCTTTCGGTTGACACAACAGAGTGATGTTTTTCTCCTATTTCTGCGGAATTTCATTTTTACCGGATCCTGGGGCAGAATGTCGTGTAGCCAATACATAATTTATATCTGGAGTTTTAGGCACGTATTGATGGTCTTGCATGGCTACCTGGTCTGAGGACCCTAACCTGAAATTTTGGGGCAAACTGCGCACATGATCCATACCTGGATGTGTCAAGAGCGATGGCGCTTCAGACCGCCGCTTCACGGCTTCTTCACCTTCTCCCTCCCACTGTGGCGAGGGTTAACCGTGGGTCCTCACATTCCAGTCTCTGGCGTTGGGGAGCCGGGGAACGGTAAGAAATCAGAAACTGTTTCCTTATCGCAAGGGGTTAACCACAAAACCATGATTGGTAGTGTGTTCTATATGCATGAAACACGGGGAGGATCTCTGGTCATACGCGGATCCAGGGGGAAGGGGGCACGTGCCCCCTCCCGATGGACCCTCAGCGCCCCCTGAAATCTCGCTTCCCACCCTTCCCCCAGGATGCGAAAATCGGCGCCCACCGATAGGATTTTGCGCCCACCTGATAGATTTCGCCGGTCAAAAGTGGCGCCCCCTGGTCCGGATGCCCCCCCCCGAAGGTGCCCCCACGATCGGCAATCCTGGACCCGCCTACGTCTCTGGTATAGGAGGAATGGGCAGCGTTGCCCGGTCATTAGCGGTAACGAATTCGGGCATGGCGAGACAGCGGAACTGTGCGATAGTCCAGCTCGATGGAATCGCGAAAGAACGCGGTTTTTGGGGTGATTCTACATTCTTGGGTCCAAGCAATAGCCTACCATTTCGCCATGCCTCTGAAGGCGGGCGTCGCCCGAGTTACAGTATGGAAAAATCTCCACAGTCTACCTGTCAAAATTACAGATGAGGTAAAACATGGCAATACAAGTAAGCGCTGTTGTAAAATTAAGAGCAGTCCAGTCCTCAAAACTCCTTAAAACGAATCGATTCATCAGCAATGGTATCCATCAGTCATGACGGCATTTAGGAGGCAGTTGAACACCGCACAATTGCGACTTACCGTTTATCAAAGCAGCCACTGTCAGATGTCTTGAGCTGTAGGCAACTGTGCGCTTTCACAGACTTCCCTTCGAGTGACGCAACTTAACTGTTTAGCAGGCAGACCCTGTTGAACACATTTTCCGAATTTTTTTGCCCCCTCACTTCTATTGAGGTCAAATGAGACACTGATTCCATTTTGCTCATATTTCTGGTGAATTCGTTCTTCTTATGGTGACACAGCTAAAAATTTTGACCATTTTCTATTAAATGTCTTCAACATTTTCCGCGAATCATTGCCGCGGGGAATAAATTATTCAATTACAGGAAAAGGCTAATACAATAAAATACAATCCTGCGCCGTTAACGCAGGGCAAAAAGAATTTGTTTGCCTTCTGGGCCACAAAATTTAAGTTTTCGCCTCGTCTTTTCAGCCGATATTTCCGGTAGTTTACCCAATGCATGCTTGATTTCAGGTGCACGTTCGTACCGGCGTAATAAACACAGCGAACCAACTTCGAAAGATGATTTGCTATGAAATTGATTGCCAAACTATTTTGAAGATTTGGACTTAACCGCTCGCATCAGGTTATGCCTAAATATCCTAACATTACGATCAGCCAAATTCATCCGAATATTCACTGTTTATTCGGTTTACCACCGGTTTAAGCGCCTAAACAGCAATGAAGCATGCTTGTTGTAACTTGCACATGACAACATGAGCTCCCAGCCTCTCCCGGTCATTTCCTGAAGCAGGAGCGTAAGAAGAAACGCCCTACTCTTAAGACCAGCACCGCCCCGCCGATCTGTGCTGGATACAACAGCTGCAGCCCCCGTTGTGAGCTTTACTGCTCTCCCAGTTGATTACGTGTACGCCGGTACTCCACCACCCAAATGCCTGATCCTGAGGGCCGACTTCGTTCATATCTTCGTTAAAAGACGCCCAACTTCGTTTGTCGGCGCAGGGAATCGCGTCCGGAGTGGCACTCGGCAACGATACCGAGCCCCATTCCCATGACCTCGCCCCAGGGTCAGGTCACGTGGTACATCGTTCAAGAGTCGGCTGCCGCTCTACCGCACCTCAGAAGAGATCTCATCTGAGGCGCTGAACACCCTGGCACGATACGTTGTATGTGTGTACGCGGTGGAGGCGGTCCAAACAAAGCATTATTCTCACATGGTACATGCGGCGACCCAATTCCTAAGAGACATCACGCAGCCTGCTTCAGCAGTTTGGGTTACCAGCCGAATGTGCTGGTTCAGCTTATGAAAAGGAACATGTTCAAGGCAGATGTAGATTATCCTGTAGGCCACCAATCAGGGTGAGTAGCACAGCCCCCCGATTTAATGCCTATTTTCATTAAATGTACAATACAAGTCAGTCAGTCACCGATTTAATGTTTCTTTTCATTAAATGTACCATACACGTTCAGTCAGTCACCCTGAAACTACTGAATCTAACGTCGCACGGTCTCGCACAGATGGGACGCCGCACGTACCATGTTAAGAACAGCGCGAGTCCACACCCGCGCTTTTCTTCCGTTGAAACCTCCGATCAAGTTGATGACACACTTGCTTTTTAATGCACGTAATGACTTGCGACAATAAAAACCCAAAACACAAAATTCAGACCAGACTGACGAGCCCGGCTTCTTGGAAGCCCGTTTCGAAACCACCCAATGCCCAGACGTTCGTGTCCCAGACTCGGTCCTGGTGCAGAGATAAGTTCAACCCTGACCAGTTACGCACGGTAGGCGGTCGACCGCACTCACCTGAAGGTTCTGCCGGGCAGTTGTCTAACGTTGCGCCGGCTTCATCGATGTCAGCTTCTGCAGCATCTCCAGCCTCCTGCTTCACCGACTCGCAGGCATCTGAGGGCCACACTCCGAACGTGAGCACGCAGCCGAGACGTTCAGTCGCACAACTCGCCGATGAGCCACGAAATACTTAATGAACTCAGCTAACGATAGAAAAGGGGGCGCTGATTTTCCAATAGCAAGCCCTCAAACACACCGAAATGGTTGTTTTTAATAATGCAAAATCGTATATCATGGTAGCGTTCTCGACTTGCACCAAAACACTGAGCTGCCGGTGTCTTTCTGGTATGCTTTTGACACTGAATCGGGGAAGGGAAGGTCACTTGCATGGCTCGGTCCTCCGCTCAAAGAGAGTAAATGTTTAAAAACGAAGATAAAACGGACATACCCACATAATTTTAATGAGCGGCCGGCATTTCAAGAGCATACACACGTATGCTCTTGGAATGGGATTAAATTGGGAAGAGCCATCTTTCCGTATTCCATTTATGGATGTAGAAGCATATAGCAGCGTTCATTAAGCTTGAGCAATTAAAATTGCCCTGATGAGTTATGCGCAAGAAACGTAATATGTTACATGGAAAAATTACAAAATATATAAATCCACGATGGCTTTGTTTTTCCGTAACTTTCATATTTCACAAAAGGCAAAGCTGTTAGTAAGCAGTAAACAAGCTTTACCTGTAGGGTCATAATCTTCATCGCCATCATCTGCCCCGTACAATTCCCCATCGTCGCCCGGATCCAGATCCCTGTCGTCTGAAGCAGGCTCCCACTCCTCGTCCTGGGGCTCTTCTTTAATGTCAGACGGCGCCAACAGTTCTTCGTTACCACTGGGCTTCACATACTTCACTGAAAGAACGAAACTTTAAGAAACGTCGCCCTGGACAAAGTAGCAGATATGCATATGTCCTCGAGTGTTGAGACAAAATTGAAATGCACCAACACCTACGTGCTCGCTTTTTTTATCCCGGTGAAAATCACTCAGGTTCTATTTAAGTTGAACCAGCTGAACATCTCCTAAGGGTTTCAGTTCCGAAGTTGTTTCGGTGCCGACATTGTTTGATTCAGTCTTCCCTAGCTCTGTTGCATGTAACCTGGATATCCCACCTGACAATCATTTATACAAGAAATCACAACATCCTTGGGCATTACTACCACAACATTTAACTGTGACTCATTAGAGGTGGCTCATCCAATGAAGAAGACTTTAAAAAAAGCGAAAATTTAGATGACAATCGTGAAAGAAATTATGAAATTGAGAAGCAAAAGCACTAAAAACGACATATAACAAAAATAGGTAAATATCGACATCATTATTGATATACAAACCGAAAAACCTAGACATTACATAAAACAAAACGTACCTTTGTAAGCCATATTATCAGTGTCACAGACTAAATATACCCTCCGGCACGTTTCCATGGTTCCACGGCCCCCTTGCTCCATCACTGCAAGTCTTAGCAAAAATAGTTATGGTTCCATGCAAACCTACCCGTTGGGGTGAATAATGGTATAATGGTTAACAGACCTGCTTTGAACACGGCTGAACCGGGTCCAATTCCAAATACCCGACAGATTCCCTGCCTATGAAGCAATTTGACTCCCCAGAACCCGTTCCGACAGGGAAAAAGTCGGTAATGTCATATGGACTTGGCCGTTGGTGTGCTGATAAGCCCCCCACCCCCACAAAAACTGTCTCTTACAACAACCAGTTACAGAATATTCCACATTAAATGATTATCAATTTTCGCCTCACTTTTCATTGGCCGGGCCAGGTAGTCCAACGGGAGCAAGTTTTCTGTGGGCGTCGCTTCCATATCCTCCTTTGACTCCAGTTTGACGCACGATGGATCACCTGCACAGTGGAGCAACGCTCCATTAACGACATTGTCACGTGAAAGCAAGTTCCAATCTGGCACATGGCAGCCGTCGCACACACAGAGCTCTCTCTCTCTCTCTCTCTCTCTCTCTCTCTCTCTCTCCCCCCCCCCCCCCCCCCCCCCCCCCCCCCCCCCCCCCTCCCCCCCCCCCTCCCCCCCCCTCTCCCCCCCCCCTCCTCCCCTCCCCCTCCCTCCCCCCCCTCCCCCTCCCCCCCCCTCCCCCTCCCTCCCTCCCCCCCCCCCCCCCCCCCCTCCCTCCCCCCTCCCCCCCTCTCCCTCTCCTCTCTCTCCTCCTCTCTCTCTCTCTCTCTCCCTCTCTCTCCCCCCTCCTCCTCCTCCCTCTCTCTCCCTCCCCCCCCCCTCCTCCTCCCCCTCCCTCCCTCCCTCCCCCCCTCCCTCCCCCCTCCCCCCCCCCCCCCCCCCCCCCCCCCCTCCCTCCCCCTCCCCCCTCCCTCCCTCCCCCCTCCCTCCCTCCCTCCCCCCTACTATCTATCTATCATCATCTACTATCTATCTACTATCTATCTATCTATCTATCTATCTATCTATCTATCTATCCATCTATCTATCTATCTATCTATCTATCTATCCATCTATCTATCTATCTATCTATCTATCTATCTATCTATCTATCTATCTATCTATCTATCTATCTATCTATCTATCTATCTATCTATCTATCTATCTATCTATCCATCTATCTATCTATCTATCTATCTATCTATCTATCTATCTATCTATCTATCTATCTATCCATCTATCTATCTATCTATCTATCTATCTATCTATCTCTCTCTCTCTCTCTCTCTCTCTCTCTCTCTCTCTCTCTCTCTCTCTCTCGAGTTGAGCTAGTTAACCCAATTGCTCCAACTGGTGAGTTAAGTGAGAATCAGAGTCAGTCTCCAAGCTGTGAGTCAAGTTGAGTCAACTCAACATCTGAATTTTGAGACACCTGTGCTCAAATTAAATACAACTTTTTTGGAGGAAAACTGAAATAATATTTCTTCAAGAGGTTTTAATACGCTTTCTGTCTTGAAGCAATCTGTCGCATCTGGAAGATGACCAAAAATAGCAGTGTTTTTGCTGTTTATGAATAATTATGCAAATTGTTAAGCAGTATGAAGGAGCTGAGAAGGTTTTCTCTTAGAATAAACCTGTTTTTGCTTAAAAAATGTGCCTTATTCAGTCATGAATTTAATGATAATTGAAGCAATATTGCAAACACAAATAACAAAATACCTAATATCTATAACATATCCTGTGAATCAATATTTCACAGGACTATTGAATTTTTAGTGGTCCTTTGTATTCCAGTAAATTGTTAGCACCCATATTAAATTCTAACTTAAATACCAGCCCTGCTCCCACACACCTTTCTTCAAATGTCTCTATTTTGGCTTTGGCTGAATGGCACAGGACTCCTCAATGCAGCAGCACTGCTCAATATGAAAAATTGCTAATGCATGGCTTTCCAAAGATGGAGGCCAGGCAAAGGTCTATGATAAGAAACCAGTAGCATAATTTTTCTCTGATTGGTGTCATTCAGAGCTTCTTTTCATTAAATGTAAATCAAATGTCCAAATCTCCCACACTAATAGCCAGAAATGCTTTCAGTGTCTGGTGGTGAGCAAGTTTAATGGTCTGCCGAAGATGTGGTGTGTGCACTGTCCATCAGCACTTTTGAGGCACAACCGGACACACAATGGTTTGCATCCCATTACACCATTCCAGACACTGACTCAAATGCTTCTTTTGCAGTCACGGAGCTCATTGTGATGGGTCCTCCTATGCCACCGATAGCTCAGTTGATAGGGCGTTGGGCTCCGGTCCAAAACATGCAGTGGCAGTGCATGTCCAGGATTGGGATTACTTCCTGAGACACTCCGGTGCTCAGACCCGACCTTAGGTCGGCTGGCAACTGACTGGTGAGAGTGTGACCTGAGCAAGGGCAGTCATCCCTGTGCTTTGTGGGACATTCAATTTTGGCTTCTAAATCAACCCTTCATTGTGGGAGTTGCTTGTTTGGGTGGTGGGGTCGGGGTCTACATGAATGGTCCCGCAAGGACCTAAGTGAGACTAAAACTCAAACAGTGAAATCAAAATGAGGAGTATCTTGGACAAAATTTATAAAAAGAAAGAAAAGTGGCCTCAGTTGCCAAAGACCATAAGGTATAAAGTATAAACCTATTTTGCATATTGATATACCTAGGTAGTACTGGAATGAATAATATAAATAGCTTAATTGAAAGGAGAATAGATGGCTGGTGCAACTCGTCTGGCCTGCCGCTATACTTTGCAGACTGGCCCGCAGTATTGCATTGCGTAATTGGTTCCATCCATACATATATATTCACACCCAACACATACACAGAGCATACACACCTAGCTAAAACACACAAGCGCTTGTTCCAGTTTTCTAACCAACTCGTATGCACCCCGGCGCGGGGCCCCTAGATGACGCCGGGGGGCAGCAGCAAGGCCTTGACACTAGGGTTAAGACTAAATAAAAACACAGCTAAGAAGTACACACTATCACGATAAACATTTGGTAAAACAGGGCAATTGCCACTTGGGTTAAGTAATATTAGTGAATATTTCGGAAACGGAGGTAGGTCGGCGGGTAAAATGTTGAAAATTTTGTAGGGGTGGGTGCTGTAAACATTCGAGTGACACACCAGTGATCGCTCACCTAGTTGTAAAATTAACCATATTTAATATAACTTCTTCAATTCAACACCCGTCAACCAGGACCCTGATCGGCAACTACGACCCAAGATTCCCAAGATATGCAACTAATAAATTAATACAGCCAACAGCACGCGGGTCAAACAAACAAGAGGAGTTCTTGTTGACACTTGTTGACGGAAAGACGAGCAACAGCAAACGCAGACCACTGGATGTGACGTCACACTTTGTAACAGATAACATGAAAAAATTAATTTATTGAATATTGAAAATTTTTGCAAAAAGAGGCCCACAATCGAAAATGAAATGTTTATCTATTCCATTTGAGATAAATTTGATTACCGTGTATTCTCACAACTTCGTAAGAAGGAAGTGCTATTAGCAGCAGTTTAACACACAGCTCAATTGTAAAGGAATTCCTCCACGCCCATGTGACGTCAATCAGACGTGGAGGAATCCCTCTTGAACGTACCTTGTAAGGGTATCTTGCCTAGATTGCCGCTTGTGTTGTGTTCGGGAGAAAGAAGAAGGCGGAGGGGTCTGCTCGGTCTGCTTTTGTTTTTGGAAAACTTGGTAGGTATGTTTGTAAAAGATTGATCAATTGGTAATTGGTATGTTGCAGGGCTGCCTTTAGAACGCCAACGATTCATTGGTAGATAAAGTTCCATTTAAAGGTTTTTAAGCCCTTTAAGTCTTGTTAAGCTTACTTTGATTCCTAGGGTATGTTATAGGTGGTCTGGTCCGTCCGTCCTCGTGTGTGTTCCAGCTCTCCTTATTGCTTTAATTGTGATTAAATCCATGACGAAATAAGTCACGATTTCTTAAGAAAAAATGTCCAAAGAGCGGTTTATTTTAACTAGGTATATTATAATTTTTAACAAAGAAGACTATTTAAGTGTTATTCCACAAGAAAATAAAGAATTTGAATGCTAATAAAGTGAGACAAAGGATGCATGGACCAGGCTGGGACTTCTTGGAAAAATTTTGAGCCATACAGGGACAAACTTTTTCCAAAAAGTCCCACCTCTAGCTTACTCTAGTTTACCAGCAACTCATTCCAGATCTTCACCCTGTAACTGAATGAACGTTGTGATGCGGTAAAGTGAAGGGCCTGCAGCTGGAGCTCACCTCTAGATGAGGCATGTGTTTGTCTAGTTGATACTTCACTGTGGCTGGCAAAGAGCTTTTTGATCTCTTCAGGAGACCCATTAATCTTTAGGGTTTTAAATATTTTGATGGTGTCTCTCTCAGCTACTAGGGACATGATCTCGGGCCATCCTAGGGAGTTCAGGGCAGAGGTCATATGGCCATGCTTTCTTGAACCAGAGATGATTGGTTGAACATTTTCTTCAGACAGCAATGCTCAGCATACTTGTTT
>JAOTON010001827.1:1672500-1797500 GCA_034440635.1 Lepas anatifera | reverse complement strand
GTCAAATATTGCTATTTTGATCCGCGCTAACAATGCTATTGCAATGATGCCCCAATAGTCGTTACACTTCTTCTCATTCAGAGGGTCAGGGTAAAATTATAATTTCTTCTAAGCACATTCGGCACTAACGTTAACGTTAATTTTATTTTGACGTTAGTGTTGACCTAACAGAAAAATCTTGAATGCCCAGACTGGTGCTGAACCAATGTACAGTGTGTTCCGAAAGTAACGGATGCATTTGTTTTGCTCATAACTTTCGAAAAAAATCTGTGTCAGAATAATAAAACGAACACCAAACGATAGAAACTCCGTGAAAATGTATTCTATGGTGGCAACAACATGTTCCTTTAAAGGGAAGGTGGCACCTTCATAACGTGATTTTAACTGCGATAGCCAAGTTGTAAAGCAAGTCAGGAAACCCGGTACTTAATATATCATTTGCCTTGGAATTCGAGATTTCCTTAGAAAAAAGCTAAAACCTACCTGCAATGTACCCCTCCTGTACCCCTAGCAGCAGGCCACAGTTGTCATGGCTGTTGGTGTGACGACATATGCTGACGTCACGGTGAGCATCAGCCAATCGAAGCCCTTGAAGTGCTTAAAGTATGGTCGTGGTTGCCAGATCATGACATCATCCACAGGCTGATATTTATTTCTTTTCTAGAAGAATATTTTAAAAATCAAAATATTGAGCTTATTGTTAATTTTTCAGAGAAATCATGAGTGATTTCTTTATTTTCGGCTAAAAGTACGTCTAATTACACTAAATTCCAGGATTCGACCAAGGTGCCACATTCCCTTTAACTTAGAGCATCACACAGAGGTAGATACTCCACATTGCATCAATTTTTGACAGTGCAGACTCTAGTGCGACGCTTTGCTTCCTTCGCTTCTCTCGCTCACGTCTGAGTGGTGATCGTGCGGATGCGCGCGGATATGGCTGGTTTGAGCTGTCCCTCTTCCAAGTGTTGTCTTGGTCCACCATGTTCTGGATGTGTCCCCAAAGGAAGCAATCTAAAGGTTCATGTCAGACGAGTTACTCGTCTGTTTCTCGTCTACTCGTTACTTTCCTGTACCCGGCACCTTACTGTAAGGTGGGCAGCTGACTGTGTCTCCTTTAGCGATAGCATCGTCTGCCAGGTATTGCTGGCGCCAAGCCACCGTTTTCTTAGCATCTGCTAAGAAAACACAGTTACGCTGGCATTTCGCATGCCTTGAGCTTGAGCTCTTGTTTGAGGATCTGATGTACTGATAAAGTGTTGAACTTCACTTTCCCCAGCCAGGTCATCCCTGTGCCTCGGTGCTGTGTGCAAATCTTTAGATCCCTGGAAATTCTAGTGGTAAATCCTCTGATCTTTGCAGGGTACTAGAGAGCTTAGCCTATCGCCAACCCTGCCTGTATCAGGCGGTGAGCTCTTTGTTGTTCTTGAGTCCAAGTGTGGAGTTCCTTGATGGTACTATTTTCGTGTAAGGAGATCACGAAATTCCGTTTGGGCTACTGCAGTCTGGCCTGTTTCTAAGAGAAATTGCAGGTGTCTGTTTTTTATCCCTGGCTCTGCGGCAACATTTTGCCTGATGATGAAACATTTTTATAACGATGGTTGGAATATTTTTTACGATTGTATCATTTCTTACGATATTTCCGAAAAATAAACATTTTGGCCTTCCTAACTTGCTCCGAACTGATTTTCCTGAGAACTGAATTTCCCACATTTTGATATATATATATATATGTATATATATGTGTATATATATGTGTATATATATGTGTATATATATGTGTATATATATGTGTATATATGTGTGTATATATATGTGTATATATATGTGTATATATATGTGTATATATATGTGTATATATATGTGTATATAATATATAATATATATATATATATATATATATATATATATATATATATATATATATATATATATATATATATATATATATATATATATATTGTAGCACAAGTTCCTGAGCAGGGGCGGCTATACGACGAGACAACAAGGGGGTATATTTAGTCATGCCTGCTGTTCTTGTGATGAAAAGGCGTCTTCTCTGAAGGGTTTAAGCATCAATATTCTGCATCCAATTTTGACTTTTAAACAAAATTTGATATATCTGTGCTCATAGGCGTTGTTGATCCCGGGGCGGAGGAGGGGGTCTTCATGTGCCACTCCACCTATGTTTCTGAGGTGACCCAAGAATCGCTCGCCGCTGGAAAACGTTGCTGGGTTACATGTTAGATAATTCATAAGTACGTAGATTGGAGAAGGAATTTGGAAAATCGGTCCATAATTTGTTTTACTTACTTTCAAAGTTGGACCTTTATTTTTAGATGGTCGCAATCACGCGGTCGCACCAGCTCGCCGACACTTTAGACTAAGTGGTGACGTATTAACGCCATATAATCGGTTTATATTTCAAGGTCACCCCACATGAAGTCAAGGTTAAAGGTCACAGGTCAAGGTCATTGACCCCTTTAGTCCGTTCAGATGACATTATTCGGTATGACGATATTATGCTATGACTTCATAGTTAGGCTTCTCAATGTCAAGTTCAAGGTCAAATGTCTTTTTCAATGTCAAGGCCTCATTTCCCGGTCAAAGGCTGCTATAGTGGCAGTTATATTGTACATTATTGGGAACATGTCATCGTTACGTCATAGCCCAGTGACCTTGAATGACCTCGACCTCAAGCTGCCAGAGAACATTATTTGGGACCTTCCCTCTATGAACTTACTCTGCTTCCCATGTATACCCGACTTCTTCCTCATAATCACGGCATTTCCCAATAGGTCTCCAGTACGACCCAGATTTGACTTTTACAACCTCGTTTGACCTTGAAGATATTGACCTAGGTCAGCGAAATTTGTTGTTTGAATAAAAATGAATCAAAATATCTGAAATCCGGAAAAGAAACACTACTGAAACTAAAAACGCCTACACGAGTGACCTGTGACTTGAGAAATCCACAAAACAGCTGCTGACAGCAAGCTACATTTTTCCAATTGTTTCAAAAGACCGCAAGTTGCCGCAGGCAGCTAAAATTGGACCCAGTACAGAAATGTGTGCTGATTACGAATCTGAAACTGGATTTATGGTTTAGTGTGGTCTTCATTGTTGATTTCTTACATATTTCCTAAAATAATTTCCTCTGGGTTGAGAAGTAAAAGCTTGTTGATATATCGTACTTGAAATTTATGATATTTCTTAAAACTAATCTATTCCCCTCATGGTTCTTCATTTATTCATTTTAACTGATGATGTTTATTTCTGACAAACATCGAGTGGTGATGTATTCACAACACAGAGGTAAGGACATAGGGGCTTATATTATGCCTCTTGGCCGCCTCAAACAAGCAGGGTCCCGAAATTGCTTTCACGCAAAGTGGAGACTGAGGCCAAAATCCCAAAAAGAGACCAAAATCCCCTGCTTTCTGAACATGCCCCATATTTCTCATTTAGTCTTTTCAGGCTTAGAAGTCCTATTACAGCCTTTTTCCTGGACCTGTCCTATTGCTTCTTACCAAACCAATATTTAGAGATTGTGAAATCTGCAAGATACGTTCAAGAAATTACTTTCAAATCAGCAGAATAATGAAATTGATTTAGGATTGTAGGTATATGCCTCCATAATTCATGCATCAACTACCACCAGTTTTTTTTTTGCTGACATTAGATGAAAATATCCGCTGTAGAATGGAAATGAAGAATCATCAGTATGCTACTCCTTAGTGGATTGAAAACATCCTGATACTCCACAATTGTAGGTACCTCATAGCTAGGATCTCACAACCCTAAATCTCTAAACTATTAACACAGAACTAAGAAGTCATATAATTTCTAATGTTTATATATAGAATACATTATTTGGCCCTGAACCCAGGGTAAATAACCAACCAGATAAATTCCTATTCCCTTTATTTTGATATTCTGCAACTTTCCCCCATGCAAGCACCACACAGGTTAGCATTATTTAATATAAGATGTGGGGTTTAAAGACTCAACCACTGCCAGGATTATTTTGCTTCAATGTGTAAAAACCACCAACCTATATTTGTATGTACGACCAGTTCAGATGGAGAGAATTGCAACCATACCATACCCAGCCTTAAAAATCATGAGCCACAAAAGGGACAGTCTGAGTTTTCCTCCGAGCTGTGTAAAACTTTTACAACGTATTGTGACCTCATCCAGTACTGTGCTGAGTAGGAAGGTACCTACCTATCTGCTTTATATTTTTAAGATGGAAGCGGTTGCTCAATTAATCATGAATTTCTCGAAAGGTAAGCTGCAGTATCAGAGATAAGAAATGAACTCTCATCCACAATATGGCAATATCCCTTCCAACAGCAACCTCGAATTCCTTCCACGCACTCACTCAATTTTCAGTCGTATTTCCAATAACCATACTGACCTCAAAATTCTGTATTCGCCGTCTTGGTGATACGCCCCGTATTGTTGCCTTGGTGATATTCACGCCTCAAGACAGGGCTCGCCAAGGTTACCGAAGTTACTTAGAAACTCACCGCTTGCACTTGCCTGCACCCATTCATGGCACCCGAGATCATTTCGACTCCCCAAGTACGACAAAGTGACGTCATTGTTCGGAATGTACGAGATCCAGTCGAGGCTTTTTCACCGAGGCCGATTTGGTACCTGGAGGTCTTTGGAATCCCATTTATCATCAATAAACGCACGGTTGAGGGTAATCGAACCCTAGAAACCCTGCTAGAGCTTGTTTTAACTCGGAAAAGTTATCAAAAAGCAATATACATTCGTATTTTGCTAAATATATTGAAAGGTGGAATCGGCGTCACTTAACTCGCGCCCCGCTGGGGTCCCTGGAATGACGCGCCGCGCTGGGGGGGGGCGTTTTTCGGCCCCCCTCCGTATCTTATTCCCCACGAAAGCTAAAAGAAAATTACGGACAGCGTTCGAAAGCTCTTGACAAGACGAAGAGATTTTATACGAATAATTTTTATGTCAGATCAATATTGAGGTCAGCGTAGGTCAAAGAAGGTTCCATAGGCTTACAACAGAGCAGTGTACGTTTCTCTCTCTAGATCTGCCGTCAGGAGAGCTAGAACAAATATTTATGTATCATTGGATTTCTCTCATCGCGGCGAATCCAATGATGTATAATATGCCCCTGCTAGGTCAAATAGTGAAAATGACCTGATCTCGAGCTAGGTCAGGGTCACAGAGTGACCTGGTGTGGTCATGTTGCATATCAATCGACTCCCCGTGACAATATAAGCACAATGCAAGCAGAATGGGAGTTTTATCTCAATTCAGTGAGAAGTTATTGGCAAAACAATCACTCCATGCTCCCGTGACCTGACATGACCTTTGAGAGGTCAGAAAAACTTAACTTAATGGTCGGGATCATGTTAAGAATGGACGGTTTAAGGATTTTAAGCTTGGTCTATCCTGTATTTACTGAAAACGAGCCCATTCTATTTTTCACCATAGACTTCGAATGGGGTCACCAAAAAATTGACCCCACCTTAGGTCAACAATATTAAAATTCCGAGATAGCAGATATGTAGACCCTAATGACCTTATCATATTGTGGAAGTTTCAAATTGATCGGCTTACTGATGTTTCCTGGGCGCCGCTTCAAACTCGTGATTTTACGTTTTGAGGTCAGGTCACTTGACCTTGAATAGATCCTTGACCTGACATGACCTTAACTAAAAAATTTGGTCAGATGTGTAAAATTGATCAGGGATAAGGTACTGTGAGTTTTGTTGTTCTGCGGCTCTTCGTGTTTGAGCTATTTGGGGAAATGCCAGGAGGGAGGGGGGCAAATTTCGCCCCCCAGCGGGTCGCGTGTTAAAGTGGAGATTTTTACCGAAATGACGATGTAGTTCTGAGCTGTCGAAAATTTAAAAGAAGTTCTTAAATTGCATAGTAATAATAATTTCGAATTGATAATTTCTTTTCCTTTCAGAAAAATATAAGTTTATCCAACTTTTGTTCAGAAAATTAATAGTACATGGCCTAATTTATCAATCAATGTCACCAGTATGAAAAATGGCCTAAAAATCATGATTGACTTCGTCAGCTTTGCTTGAATTTATCAGAATACTTTAACATTATTGGTGGTCTTGATAGAAATCTGTGTTTCATTTTGACTCTTTCAAATGCCACTTGTATCCTATTCTAACCGGAATAATTGCCGAAAATTAAAGGTGGACAAAAACGAATGAGTCTCGATCCAATCGACCTCACTAAAGAAATGTACAGATGAAGTCTTTCCTTCGCCTGACAATCTGGTGGCAGCTAATAATCCCAAGCGGGCATGGGCAAAAAATCTTTTGTATTTGAAAGGACCAAACAGTTCTTGGACATGACAAAGTTTGTTATAACTCCAGAAAACCTTAGTTGCCTCAGTTCTCCTTTACCACCGTTGGTTTTTTTCTATGGGGTTATGTTTTAGTTTATAGCTGGCTGGGATAGTTTTGTTTTGTGCGGTGTTATGTTGTTATCGTTGTTGGTGTATGTAGGAGTAGTATTGGCGTTTGGATGAGATTGGCGAGAGGACGTAATCAGGCAAGATATTGCATCAATGGTGGTTGGGGATTATACTAGTATGGCTTGGGTATTTGCTGTCAAAATTCAGATGCGTATTTTACCCGTTATCATGGCCGAGGTTCCTCTGCCAAGTGAGGCCAAAACCAGTCCCTGGTGAGCCCTAAATAAATCTGAAAAAGATGCGTTTTCCAGTCAAAATTATGAATTTCAGGACACTGCCAACAAGAGTCACGAAAGAGTGACTGGCGATACGGTTTGCTACCAATACGTGCCTTAAAGCCAAAATTATCCCCGTTAAAAAATATAGGCAAGCCTGAGTTGTATGGCGTAGGTTTAGTCCAGAAAACAGAACTTCGGTTTCTGGAATGCAGGCTAAATCGACATATTCGCCTCTGTGCATGGGTGATAATGTTGAGTCTTTTCTGAGTTCGGTGATGCATGATTTTACATATTTTGATGAAATTAAATTGAAGTTACAGGCCTGCAAAGATGGCTCGGTACAGTGACCTGGCGAAAATGCCTGAGGCTAAACTCAGTAACGGTAGGTCAGAACGAGCCGAAAACTTGACATCTGAATTCAGCATCCCAGATAACCCCACTTGTAAAGTTGCATTGCAATGGGTGATCTGAGAGTTTTATATCTGAAAACCTTTGATTGGTCTGTTGTGGAGTGCCCCCGGGTAAAAGTGGAACACGACTTAAGGGGGTAGGGTTAGACTGCTGGCAATAGCCTTCATATTGGATTGATAGACCGCAGAGCTCTCCATTGGCTGTACGCCCTGGGTGCAGGCAACGGAGGCAGGGCCGCCCATATCAACTTTTATATCCGTTTCAACCGGCGCGTTTCAACCCGTCAGTTGCGAAAATTTTCCTTACCAATATTAAGTGTAGAATTTTGCACACAACCAGGTGTAACCAATTAGTCTGCATACACATACAACGCGCATGCCTACTTCTGCCCAGTGACCACGTGTGCTGATTTTGTGACGAATTCGTTTGATTATCAACTTGATCTGTTTCAGAGGCAGTAACTATGAACTCGGCAGCAGATGCCCTCCGCTGGCTAGCGGTTGACAATCCCGTGTCCAAAAATGTTTGGTCTGGAGTGTCGCAGCTGGCGGGCTTCTCCTCGCACTGCGGAAGACAGGTGAGAGTGACATACTCCGTACTCATCGTCTGGCACTGCAGACATGGGTTTGCCCCCCCAACTCGGGTCTGCGTCCGCCTTTGGCACTTTCTGTTGTGTTCAGTAAATTGCAATGCTCAAATGGTAGTAAAAATCAGCAGAGCGTGATTTCTTAAATTATGTAATCGTCCAAACCAATGCATTTGCCTCGGTATTATATATATATATATATATATATATATATATATATATATATATATATATATATATATATATATATATATATATATTCAACTTGCGTCTCCATGTGCTCCATTAATATCTCAGTGTCACTCACCACTGTCGGCAGGCTCCGGTGTAACCGGCCGTTTCGGCAGGCTCCAGTGTAACCGGCCGTGTCGGCAGGCTCCGGTGTAACAGGCCGTGTCGGCAGGCTCCAGTGTAACCGGCCGTGTCGGCAGGCTCCAGTGTAACCGGCCGTGTCGGCAGGCTCCAGTGTAACCGGCCGTTTCGGCAGGCTCCGGTGTAACAGGCCGTGTCGGCAGGCTCCAGTGTAACCGGCCGTGTCGGCAGGCTCCAGTGTAACCGGCCGTGTCGGCAGGCTCCAGTGTAACGGGCCGTGTCGGCAGGCTCCAGTGTAACAGGCCGTGTCGGCAGGCTCCAGTGTAACCGGCCGTGTCCCTAGGCTCCAGTGTAACCAGCCGTGTCGGCAGGCTCCAGTGTAACCGGCCGTGTCGGCAGGCTCCAGTGTAACCGGCCGTGTCGGCAGGCTCCAGTGTAACCGGCCGTGTCGGCAGGCTCCAGTGTAACCGGCCGTGTCGGCAGGCTCCAGTGTAACCGGCCGTGTCGGCAGGCTCCAGTGTAACCGGCCGTGTCGGCAGGCTCCAGTGTAACAGGCCGTGTCGGCAGGCTCCAGTGTAACCGGCCGTGTCGGCAGGCTCCAGTGTAACCGGCCGTGTCGGCAGGCTCCAGTGTAACCGGCCGTGTCGGCAGGCTCCAGTGTAACCGGTCGTGTCGGCAGGCTCCAGTGTAACCGGCCGTGTCGGCAGGCTCCAGTGTAACCGGCCGTGTCGGCAGGCTCCGGTGTAACCGGCCGTGTCGGCAGGCTCCAGTGTAACCGGCCGTGTCGGCAGGCTCCAGTGTAACCGGCCGTGTCGGCAGGCTCCAGTGTAACCGGCCGTGTCGGCAGGCTCCAGTGTAACCGGCCGTGTCGGCAGGCTCCGGTGTAACCGGCCGTGTCGGCAGGCTCCAGTGTAACCGGCTGTGTCGGCAGGGTCCAGTGTAACCGGCCGTGTCGGCAGGCTCCGGTGTAACAGGCTGTGTCGGCAGGCTCCAGTGTAACCGGCCGTGTCGGCAGGCTCCAGTGTAACCGGCCGTGTGGGCAGGCTCCAGTGTAACCGGCCGTGTCGGCAGGCTCCGGTGTAACCGGCCGTGTCGGCAGGCTCCAGTGTAACCGGCCGTGTCGGCAGGCTCCGGTGTAACCGGCCGTGTCGGCAGGCTCCAGTGTAACCGGCTGTGTCGGCAGGCTCCGGTGTAACCGCCGTGTCGGCAGGCTCCAGTGTAACCGGCCGTGTGGGCAGGCTCCGGTGTAACCGGCCGTGCCGACAGGCGCGGCAGCCGGTGGAGACCAGTCTGCGCCAGCCGCCGGTGCGGTGGCTGCTGACGGGGTCGGGCCGGACGGCGGTGCAGCTGGCCGGACTCTCCGGCGCGGCCGCCGTAGCGCTGGGGGCCTACGGCGCCCACAAGCTGCGCGCCAACAAGGACGCCAGTCCGGAGCTGGTGCAGGTGCGAGCGCCGCTCAGACCAGGGCGGTGAAAAACTGCTGATCACCTCTCCCGGGTGTGGCACGACTGGATGGGTGGTTTGTAGGGGTATGCTGGTCGCTGCAGATTATTTGGCAGGAGGATGATGACTATTGCCTTCTTGTTCTTTGTTTGTGTGGTTCGTTGAAGGAACAGTGGCGGATCCAGGGGGTGTGGCAAAGAAGGCCCTCCCCTCAAACGGAAAAGCCCGGGACAATCTATGATTTGCTCTAGCCCCCTCAAAGCTGTTGACCTCCTTCTTGCCCCGGCTCCTTTTAAGTTTATAAGCAAGGTTTTGGTGCTTCAACTCTCAACTTCAAACAGAACCAGTAATTTTTTAAGTTGGGTATTGGATAGCAAAACAAGCACTTTGTAGCCACACGTTTGACATGGTGACGTTTTTCTATTTTTGTTCTTTTACCCATCGACTCCTGAGTTTACCCCTAAAAGCTACCGTCAAGTTAAATTGTGGTAGACTCTCACCACGTGTTGTTTTTTTCTTATCGATTTTCGCGTGCCCCCCAAACCTACCGACTAGATCCGCCACTGTGAAGAAACATGCATCGTGCGGCTGTTATTACAATTTATTACTTGTCAGACTGTGCAATCCGATCATGGGGCAATTTTAAGTGCCCTTTTCCTGCTTAATATTCCTTATTTAATCAAAGATCTCTAAGTTGGTAAAAAATGTTCGAATGCCACCGCTGGGCCGTAATAGCTGGGCGGCGGCCGCCAGGTCTTCGACACGGCCAACAGATACCACATGCTGCACTCGCTGGCGCTGCTGGGGGCGCCACTGTGCCGGCGCCCCGGCCTGGTCACCGTCCTTCTCTCCTCCGGTATGGTCATCTTTAGCGGAACCTGCTACTACTACGCTCTCACCAGCGACGGCTCAGTGAGAAAGTACACGCCCTACGGAGGCATGCTTCTGATCTTCGGGTGGCTGGCAATGGCCCTGTGAGCGCTGCCTGTGATTTCCATTGTAAGAGCACCGCAGGCGTCTGGGGGACATCTGCTTGAAATATAGGACCTACCTAGAGCGGTGATCAAGAGAATGCGTTTTTTAAGGTTGAATCATTGGCTGTGGTCAAGTAATTGATGATTGTGTGTTGTCTGGAGCAGGTACCTGAACCATGGTGGGGATTTTTTTAATCTGACCTTTCTTCATGAGAAAAACGTGATGTTTTCTATGCTTTGCGTATAGGTATACAATGTGCAGGGCGACTGAGTTTGGTCCATATGACGGCCCGTCGTCTGTCCAGTGCTGTAGTTCCCCACTGTGTGTTGTTCGCCAGATGGTAATCCCTAGTGATCGACCCCTGCTGCAGTTCCCCGCTGGTGGTAATTACCAGGCCGGAGGTATTTGGGCCTTCATTGCACAGAAACGGCGCCACGCATTAGCAGCTGCAAAGAGATGACATGTGACGGGTGGCACGCCGTTGGCGTGTATATGTGAGGCTGCGCGCTCGTGTTTATTGGAATGTGGTCCAGAGGGCACTGATTACTGGCCCACGGTGTCAGGGAGACCGGGCATTGCTGTATTCCCGCAGCCCTGAATGTTCATCTATGTGTAAGTGACTGTGATTCAGATAGAGGACGTGACCAATACATATGCAACAAAACATGATGTTTCTGTTAACAAGTCCGTCCGCTTTTGCTCCTGTGTCCGAGAAAACCCAAGGAAACGAGTGGGGAATGTGCGGCTCTCTTTGAGATCTGCCTTCTCCGTCGCGTGTGGGGACTGTGGGTCCCGGTAACTTCCCTGAATATACTGTAAACTGATACCCCTGGACAGGGTGAGCCGCGGCTGTGTATAATCTCAGCGCTCATTGAGCTCCTGTAAACACGCATTCAGCTTTACAACTGTCTTGCCTGGATATGTTGCGTGGCGGAAAAATATACCAGAACTGGCGGGTAGTTATTCATAATGACATATTCCTATATATTTATGTAGTGTATGGGATACTTAAGACATCATTTTTAACAGTGGGGGCGTGCCTGGGTGCCTGTTTTCAGGGTTATCCAACCCGGTCTCAAAACCTAAAATCAATATTTTGAAGGCAAAAATATATCTGCTAACCGATCATCTCTAAATTTTCATAATATGCTGAGGTACCAGGGGATTCCACGCAGTGGCGTAGCCAGGATTCGGTCAAGGGGGTCCGACTACCGTCGGGGGGGCGCCAGGCCGGGGGCCCCTTAGGAGTCGGGGCCCATCTCCTATGTCGTATAATATTTTGGCATTATAACATTTGCATGACGGAAATTTTTATATCCCTTCTCAAGTGTTTTTTATTATTTTGTTAATAGTTTGATTTTTCTCGATCCGACCAGGGTTTGGTAAATTTAGGTCACCAAATATTAAAGCTGGCCCATACCTATATGACAGAGTGGCTATAATAACAGTATTGTGGCACATTTCGGGAAATCAAATGTTGCTGCGTGCATGATGTTCAACCTGACTTTACCTCAATTCATTCTGGTAATCATGTATGAAGTTATTGAAGGTCGGTCGTTTTGAGTACGAAGAAATGGTCTTCTACGGAAAATGATTACCAATTTTTTCCGGTTGTCAAATTCATGAACTCTTTAACCCTTGCCCCGGCGGCGGGTACGAGCCACCTTCGCCCTGGTGGGGGGGCTAAAAAGACCCCCACGATCTCAAAAACTAAGCGAGCTAGAAAAAAGCGCAAAACGGCAATCGAAAGCTCTTCGAAAATGATACATTTTTCTTTTCAGGTCAATATCAAGGTCACCAGAGGTCAAAATAGGTCAAAATCGCTAATATGAGGTGTACTAAGAAAACCTCATATATCTCAGAAACTATGATAGCTAGAAACATTTTTCTAACACCATTCGAAAGCTCTTGAGATGCGCTTTCATTTCGGTGGCATTCATTTTCGTGTCAGGTAAACGCTTAGGGAGCTACAGGTCACTAAATATTGGGCATATTCTTGGGAATGTCCATAGCCACCCATGCATAAAGATATGTGGTATGAGTTTCAACTTGATCGATTAACCCTTCTTTTAGTTATGCGGTCCTAAGTATTTTTTGAGGTGAGGTCACTTCACCTGGCCTGGTGACCTGACCTGATATGACCTTGAGCAAAAATTTTCAGCAAAGATGTAAAAATGATGAAGGAACAGCTAGACCAAGTTTGGCGGCGCTGCGCGCCGCCGTTTTTTGGTCACTTCGGAAAAACCCGAGGGGGTCTAAAAAGACCCCCCACCCTGGCGAAGGTTAATCAGAAAGTTTCCAAAGAAATGGAAAAAAATTATAAAAATACATGGGATATGGTGGATGGTGGTGTGTTCCGGACGTCATATAACGTCTGTTCCGGGGAAGGATCCTGATGAATTCACCACAGTTACTTTCTTACCCTTGCTATGTTGTAAATGAGCAAATTACCAAAACAATAGGCGCCTGATATAACTATTGCGTTGGATTACTCTGGCATTGTTATTTTAAGCCTTCCATACCTATTTTTCTTTTTGGGATTATGCTCAACAATGTTTGTCATTTTCCTTGTTTCTCTGGTTTCCTACGAAAATATTTGAAAGTTGTTTATTTCAGAATATTTAGGACGGTAGTAATTGGGACTAAGCTAATAGATTGAAAACCAGCTGAAGTTCCAAATTCCCTGTTCGATTTGCTATTATGGATGTTAAAATTAGATTAATTTTTGCCTTTCCTTCAGTAATGGTGCCTGATCGACATGTTTCAATTTGTCCTTTTTGGTACGCAATGGGAAATATAATTTTTCGAAAATATGATTTTCGAAAATCTTCTTTGAGCCTAGGATCTCAAGCGATATCTCTGGAATCTATTCTAAACTCTAAAAGAAATGGAAAGGAAAAAGGACGCTCAATAAAAAGGATATATGAGTGTTCCACAGATGTTATATAAAACCTATTCCATGGACGGTCCTACTGATGAAACCGCTCACTTTCTCCTCCCCAGCCATTGTTTGGAGATCCCGGGGGCTTGGGGAGGTGAGTACTTCCTTGGACTTTAAGTCTGATAGGCTTTGTACAGGGCTTGTATTGCTATGCCAGTGTTAAGCCATCCAGGACCATCACCCACCCCCCTAACCCCTGGGTCGAGCAGAGATATCAAGGGGCCTAGCACTTGACACGATGCCGAAACCAGTATCTGGGACCCCTGAAAACAACACTTTTCCCGCAAATCAGTACTTACGTCCCCCAAAACCAGTATTTGGGGGTACCATGAGACTACCTACTGGAACTCCCTGGAACTTACTCTCGTGGGGCCTTGAGGATAAATTCAAGGGGAGGAAGGAGAGCAGAGAAATCACAAGGTTAATTTCCGGCCCCTCTCCCGATTAGATCCCAGGGGGTCTCTGATACTGATTCACGGCGCCTCTTGACCAAAATTGTGGACTCCTGAGAATCTCTCGGGGCTCCCTAGATTAGTTATCGGCAGCACCTATGGGCCTATTTATCGGCCCCCCAGATTTGCTCTGGGGGAGGGGGCTGAGACTGACTCTCGGGGCCATCCAGATTAGCCCTTGGGGGTCCCCTGAGGCTATCTCTGGGGTGGGGCGGGGGGCTGGGAATGACTTCCGACAGCCCTCTGAGACTAACCCTGGGGCGCCCCCTGAGGCTAACACTCGAGGAGGGAGGCGTGGAAGCAACCCTGAGACTGAGTATTTGGCACGGCACTCCTAAGACTGTCTCTCGGAAACCCAGATTAACCCTCAGAGGCCTAAGGCTAACTCGGGGCCGTGAGACCAAAATTCAGGAGCACCTCTGGGAATTACTCTCAAAGCCCCAAAATTAGCTCTTGGACGAACCGGAGACTAGCTCCCGGGAGCACTCTAAGACTAACTTTTAGGTGCTCCCTGAGATTGACTCGGGGCCTCTTATGCAACAACTAGGGGGAGGGGGGCACAGCCTCAGGCTAAATCTCGAGGGTTCCCAAGATTACCCCTCGGGGGCCTCCTGAGATCAGCACTCTGCGGATCAAATGAAACTAACTCTCGGACCTCCAGATTAACTCTCGGGGCCACCTGAAAGTAAATATTGACTCCTGAGAGAGACGCCCGCAAGACTATGGGACCGAATATAGGGGTGGGGGGGGGGCTTATCGACATACCAACTGCCAAGGTCATATGGCGAATATAGGGGGTCCTCTAAGACTGACTCTCGGGGTCCCCTTGACCGACTCTTGGGGTTCTCTGAGACTGATTTTAATGTAGCCCCCTGAAATAGACTGTCGCAGGGCCCTGAGAACCACTCTCTGGGGGAACCTGGGACGAGTTCGGCCCCTGAGACCGACTTTCGGGGTCCACTGAGACCAACTCTCAGGGCCCCTCTGAAATACACCTTGACTTGAAATTTTATACTTGAGACCGAATCTCAGGGCGGGGCCCTGATGCCGACCCGGGACATCCTAAGAACGAATCTTCAGGGGCTTCTGAAACTGATTCTGGGGCCCCGTGATCAGAGAATGCTTTGCAGTGGTTCAGATTGGCCCAAAGGGGGTGCTCGGACTCCTACAACTCCTTGGCTACGCCACTGCATCCACACATTCGGGGGCCTGCCGAGATCAGCACTTGGAGGCCCCTGAAAGCATTGCTTTCCCCCGATACCAATACTCTGGAGCCCCTGTATACTGATGCGCGGGGCTCCTAAGACCAAGCTCGGGGTTCCACTTAGATCAAGTTCGGGGGGCACCCTTAGGTCCATGCTTGCACTTTTCTCAGGAGTAACTCGACACCGTTGTTCGGGGGCCCCCAGATCAACATTCGGAGCCCCCCCAGACTAATGCTCGGTACTCTGGAGCCCTTCGATACCAATGCTCGGGGACCCTGAGCCCAAGCCTGGGCCCCTGAGACCAACCTCTGGGTCCCATGGGGCCAATGCTCGTGCCTCGATCATAAGTCCCCTCGATATCGATAGTCGGGGGGCACCCCGAGATCAATATTGCCCCCCCACTTCCCGAGATCAATGTTCGCTGCTCCGGAGCCATCGATCCAATGCTCGGGGATCCCTAAGACCAGCTCTGGAGCCCCCTAAGACCAAGATCGAAAAGCCCGTGAGACAAAGCTCGGAAGGCCCGTGAGACCAAGCTCGGGCCCCTAATGCAAAGCTTGGGGGCCCCCTGAGACCAACCTCGGGGCCCCTGAGACCAAGCTTGGGGGACCTGAGACCACGCTCGAGGAGCCCCCTGAGACCAAGCTTGGGGGTCCCCTGGTACCAAACTCAGAGGGCCCCGTGACACCAAACTCAGGGCCCCTGAGACCAAGATCGAAAGGCCCGTGAGACTAAAGCTCGGGGGGACCTGAGACCAAGCTCGGGGGCCCTTGAGACCGAGCTCAGGGGGCCCATGAGATCAATGTTCGGTACTCTGGAGCCTTCAATACCGATGATCGGGGGCCCCCCTGAGACCAAGCTCGGAAGGTCCCTGAGACCAAGCTCGGGGGCCCCTGAGACCGAGCTCGGAGGCCCCCTGAGACCAAACTCGGAGGGCCCCCTGAGACCAAGATAGAAAGGCCCTGAGGCTTAGCTCGGGGGTCCTTGAGACCAAGCTAGGGGGACCCTGAGACCAAGATCAAAAGGCCCGTGAGACTAAAGCTCGGGGGCCCGAGACCAAGCTCGGGGGCCCCTGATACCAAGCTCAGGGGTCCCTGAGACCAAGCATGGGGAGCCCTGAGACCAAGCTCGGGGGGGCCGAGACCGAGCTCAGGGGCCCCCGAGATCAATGTCTGGTTCCCTAGAGTCTCGATACCGATGATCAGGGGCCCCCTGAGACCGAGCTCGGGGCCCCCTGAGACCAAGATCAGGGGGCCCGTAAGACCAAGCTTGGGGGCCCCCTGAGATCAAGCTCGGAGGTTCCTTGAGACTAACCTCGGGGGGGCCTGAGATTGAGCTCGGAGGGCCCCCTGAGGCCAAGCTCAGGGGGCCCCTGAGACCAAGCTCAGGGCCCCCTGAGATCAATGTTCGGTACTCTGGAGCCCTCAATACCGATGATCGGGCCCCTGAGACCAAGCTCGGGGGCAACCTGACCAAGCTCGGGGGGCCCCTGAGACCAAGTTCGGAGGTCCCTTGAGACCAGGCTTGGGCGCTCCCTGAGACCAAGCTCGGGGGCCCCCTGAGACCGAGCTCGGGGCCCCTGAGACCAAGATCAGGGGGCCCGTAAGACCAGCTTGGGGGCCCCCTGAGATCAAGCTCGGAGGTCCCTTGAGACTAACCTCGGGGGGGGGGCTGAGATCGAGCTCGGAGGGCCCCCTGAGACCGAGCTCAGGGGGCCCCTGAGACCAATGCTCGTGTTTTCCAGTGCATAAGGTCAGCCCAAGGGGGTCCGCGGACCCCAAGGACCCCCCCTTGGCTACGCCACTGATTCCACGACAGATCCACCAGTTGACAATACCCTCATATCGCAGATTTCGGAGTATTTTTTGTCAGGGAGGCTATTGATTCAGCTGATTGCGATTTTCGTATTTACTTTTCTCCCTGACTTACGGTTTGAAAATTACAGCCTCAGGCATTTTGACCATACTCACTTACATGCCTTTTTAAGACGAAATGTTACCTGTATGGTTCTACAAATACCATACAAACTTAATCCAGGTCTCTTAACGCCTCTGAGCCGCCCTCGCCCTGTTGGGGAGGGGGGCTGTTTGAACACCCCCTCGAACTCGGCCCTTATTTGGGATAGCGAGAAAACGAGCACGCTGGTGGATAGCTCATACAAATTCATGAAGAAACTGAATGAGTCACTTTTTAGCTCAGGTCAATATTGAGGTCATGACAGGTCAAAGAAAGTGGATTTTGATAATAGTTTTTGGGCTCTAGCGTCTGACAGAGTTTTGTTAGAATACTTTTTATAGGCACCATTCGCTTCCTTTCGTCATGGCAAATCGAATGATACATAATATGACCATACTGGGTCAAAACAAATGACCTGACCTCAGGTCAGGTCAATGTCAGTTTTAACCTACCATTGTCAATATGCATATCGATAGACTCGCAATAGCAATCTGAACGCAATGATATCAAAATAAAAGCTGTATCATCATGCCATGCAAAGTTATTGACCTAAGTCTAAAAACTGCTTAAATGGCCCCAGATGAACTCTCAGAGGTGACAAATAAAAAATTACAACATGAACCTGCAAAGGGGATCAGGATACTACGATTTGGAGAATATGAAGGTATTCTCAGCTGTATCTACACAAATACAGCCCAATTTCTGTTTTTCCCATCTATTTCCAATGGAGAGGTTATAGTCGGTACTTGACCTTAGGTCATCGAAATGAAAAATCCCTGAATATATATTGTAGCACCCGGTGGCAAATATATGTATGCAACTTAACCCTCGCCCCACCGGGGGGCCATCGATGGCCCCCCTAAGGTTTTTCCGGGATAGCAGAAAAACGACGAGGCGCAGCACCGCGGTTGAAGGCTCTACCTCTCACTGCATCATTTTCCCATCATCCCTGAAATTTTTACCCCGGGTCACCCAAGGTCAGGTCACCAGACGAGGTCAACCAAGGTCACCTCACTTCACCTTTTAGAGCTCTGTAAGAGCTACATTTCAAAGTCGATCGATTTGAAACTTCCTACGCTTCATAACCCCTCCAGGGTCTACAAGGTGTATATCCGGGATTTTTCGATTTCGTGCCCTGAGGTCAGGTCACGAGGCGACCTCTCCCATTGGAAAAGCATGGGGAAAATTTGTTTCATGATATAAAAGCTACAAAAATGATTGCAAATACTCAGACTGCTCAGAACAACGTTTTTGGACACCCTTTCACGGATCCCAGGGGTCATATTTGCCCTTTGACTTTTCCAAGGTCATCCAAGGTCACCAGAGGTCAAAAACAGTATTTTGACAATAACTTTTGACCTAATTGAGCTAGAGCGGTGAAACAAACACCATCGTGTTTGTCTTGTCACTGGCTTTCATTTGATATACGGCAAGGTCACTTTTTGACCTTTCGTGACCTCAGGTCATATTAGGTCACGAGGTGACCTCTGGAGGTCAAACCACTGGCGGGAGGTCTTTACGTTCGACATAGCGGAAAAAGTACTGGCAATTTGCTATCAAATGTACTTTACCAGGCCTCAATAGCTCTAATGACATAAGAGTTATGCCCAGTTTGCTTAATCCTTGCATATTTGAGTGAAAATAGCCGATCTTGACCTAATTTGACCTCTGGAGGTCAAACCATTGACCTGAGCACTAAAACATGCGAAGTAATTTCTTAATGAATTCACGCGAGCTTTCTATTGCACTTTGCAGATTTGCGCTAACGCCCATATTTTCGGAGTTAGAGGGGGGGCCATCGATGGCCCCCCGGTGGGGCGAAGGTGGCGCCGGACCCCCGGTGGGGCGCGGGTTAAGCGTTTTACCTAAAGCGGCAGCACATCGCTCAAAGTCCTAGCTCACGGCACTTTTCCCCTTAGCGACCTGGACCTCATAGCGACCAGCCCTCAGGCATCTGCAGATATCTGACAGCCTTGTGTTTGACCTGTATGGAGCGCTAGTACACCATAGCAGCCACCAAGACCAGCCACTTCACTGACTTCTGCTGGAACCAGTCTGAGGCTGGTTGGTGCCACATTTAACACGCGCATTGACGGGGGTCTGAGCCACCTTCGCATTGACGGGGGGGCGGGTACCCGCCCCCCCTAAGATCTCGAGAACCACGGTAGGTAGCGAAAAACGGTAAACGGCGTTGGGCTGCCCATCCACTTCTCCATCGAAAACATTTGAACCATTTTTTTGTCAGGTCACATTTAAGGTCACGAGAGGTCAAAACATGCCCGTCATAGGGATAACATGTAAAATTCAGTTTTTCGGGCATTACATCTGAACAGGTAAAGATAGAGCAAAACGACTTAAACTATATGAATCCTCTTAGCAAGCCGAATCGAATGATATATAATTTGACCTTGCTAGGTCAAATCAAGGATTTGACCTGACCTGAGGTCAGGTCAAGGTCAAATTATATAAAATGCATATCATTAGAACCGCAAAGCCCAGGCGAGTCTAATGCAACTAAAATAAATGCTCTATCACCATCTGTTACTGAGTTATTCCGTAAAAACCATTTTTCCTATGTATTTCCAATGGAGAGGTCATGCCTCGTACCTGACCTTAGGTCATCGATATCAAAAATACCGGAACATATGTTAGAGAACTCGGTGGGGCCATTATGTGATATGAGTTTCAATCGGATAAGTTCACCCTGCTCCGACTTATGCTATCTTAAACTTTTTTTGAGGTCGGGTCACTTGACCTGTACTGGTGACCTGACCTGAGATGACCTAACCTTAAAATTTTCACAGAAGTTGTAAAAATGATGAGGGAAAAGGTATACCAAGTACGGCGGCGCTACGCGCCGCCGTTTTTCTACTATCTCCGAAAAACCCGAGGGGGGCGGGTACCCGCCCCCCGTCAATGCGCGTGTTAACGATGCCTGTGTCAAGGAAGTACCGGCCGAGGAAGTGAAGAAGGCAACAGCGTACGTGCTTTGTTACAGCGCCAGAAATGCTGTTTAGTTCTTGTTTATGTGGTTTTCTTTCATTTTTTTAACTTCAGAAAGTGGCGTAAAATAAATAAAAATTTCGCAATATAATGATGAGATAAAGGTGTGTCATAATATAGGTTTTTTTCGGATTACATATATATATATATATATATATATATATATATATATATATATATATATATATATATATATATATATATTTCAGGTCAGTTAAGCAGGCACACCGCAAACGGACTCACAACAAAGGCTGCATGCCCTTCAATATGAAAGCCTCATGCGTACAAGTGCCACCTCATTCGAAGCACGAAGTATCACTAATATCATACATTAGCATCTTGTTAGCATATGATGATCATGGTTGACCTACATGATATCACACTTTTTATTGTTTTACCAACCATCTAGGTCTCTCTCTCTCTCTCTCTCTCGGAATTCTTACCATAGGACACGCACCATACACACCACCATACAAATCCACACACACGCACACCCACACACATTTCGGACCAATCAAATGGTCAAATGCAAACGTTATGCAGCTTTCTTAGTTCATAAATTCTTTCAGATCACGCGCATCACGGCTGGCCTCATTTTATGCAGACCTCGTATGCTGCCTACTATGCTTACCCAAACCCTAAAGAACCCCCCTAAGCCGCTCCCACTTTTCCCTGTTTTTTTATCATTTTAGTTTCACTCCCGGAAGCGGCAAGTATTTCCACCTCGTAAGTCCTTTTAACATACCTTAGGAGGTCTTGGAAGAAAACCGTTTTATCCTGTCTTTTGCAAGTATGAACATGGTATTTGGCTAATATGATGATTAAATTTATTGCTGGTTTATAAGTAGCGTTACCAAATATAATATTGCTCGCGTTGCATACGGCCCGATCAGGGATAATTATTTCGTTGATGAACCTAAATAGGTAATTCCAGAAGCTTATTGTGCGTCTGCATGTGTAGAGATAATGACTGATGGTGTCAACTGAGCCACAATGAGCACATAATGCGCTCGCAGCAACCTGACGGACATGGAGAAATCTATTTGTCGGTAAGAAGCGGTAAATAATTTGGTACTGGAATGATTGCAAAAACGTGGACTTTGTACATAAATATGGAGTGGTCATGTATATGGTCATAATATAGGTTGGTAATAAACAACTTTTCCAGCAGCTTCTTTTACCTTCAAAGCGGTTCCTTTCGAACAAAAAAAGTTTTAAATGGTATTTAGTGGCGGACAAAGTGAGCTCAGCTGACCATTATGGGCCCAGCTTGTCAGAGGGCTCTGCTGGTTCTGGAGAGCTGATGATGATTATTGGTGTTTAAGGGCACTTCAGCTTCTTTGGCTATATGTGCCCAGCATTGTCAGGTTAGGTCAGTTCAAAATGATCTTGGTTAGCTAAGGATTTTCTATGCCGGAGGTGTCACCGCTAAAAAGCGCTGTGAGGGCTATAAACGATGTCAAACTTTATTTCTTTCAGGTAAGATAAAACGTCTTTGATGTCTACAACGGGATCGTTTCCAAGACATTGCTCTAAAGAGGACCGGTGGGAAGAATCGACGCATTTGCCTTTTCAGATTGTCACAGCAGTCTACCTCGGATAAAACATGCTGGACAGTAAGGCGGTTGCCACAATGTACACACAGGTTAGGAGTAGAGCTATTCAGGTGGTAGGCATGAGTGGCATAACAGTGCCCGATGCGGAGTCTAGAGGGCCACCTCCTCTCTTCTGCTTTTTCTGTTGCTGGACTCCCACCTCTCAATGGAGGTGCGCAGACGTTTCATAAAGCACTCTGGCTCTGCAGCCCACCTTGACTGCCATTCGGTCTCCTGTAGTGTTCTGAACGATGCTTTGAGGTCTGAAGCCGGAATCCTAAACTAACGCGAAGGGGGTAGTACGGACGCCTCTTTCGCAACCTTATCGACTTTTTCGTTCCCTGAAATTCCAATATATCTCGGTACCCAAAGAAAGCGCACATCAGTCCCTCTGGCAGAGATCACTGACAGAAGCCTTCTTATAGATGGTATAAGCCAGTTTTGCTGTGGGTGATGAGATTGGAGTGTTGTCAGTGAGCTAGCAGAGTCCGTTATGACAAGACATCGATCCTCTTGAGAACGCTTGATGTGTCTTAAAACCCGGAGAATGGCATATAGTTCTGTGGTAAAAACCGAAACACACCCTGGTAGGCTAAAACCCTGACTCAGTCCCTCCCCTAAAAGGCGCTTCCAGCACCGCCGGTAGACTTCGAGCCGTCGGTGTAGAACCGGGCATGACCTGCATAGGAGCCGATTTTGCGCAGCGCTAAGGCCAGAAATTCTGAGGGTAGTGTTGCTGTTTTTTTATGGCGCATCAGATCGAGATCGCATTGTGCAGGGATGAGTCGCCATGGTTCCGTACGTTCTGGTCGCGTTTCAGCAATTACTTCCAGGTCAACTCCGCTGCCTTCTAACCACAGAGATCCACGAGAGCTCGTGAAGATGTCTGTCGCACCATTCTGAGGGGCATAGTCAAATTTTCGTCGAAAATCCACCTGTGTGTTGGATGGGACGGATCCTGCCTGATTTTGCTAGCGTATGATAATGCCAACCGCTTCCTTCTCAGGTCTAGCGGAGGTTCGTTGGCGTCTACTAGAAGGCTTGCCCTGCGGGACGTACAAAAAGCGCCTGTCGCCACTCTAACACAGGCGTGGTGTACAGCGTCCAGAGGCTGCTTAAAGTTGCTCAAAACACCATCATATACTACTGAGCCATAATCTAATACGGACCTGATGAGAGCACGGTACAAACGGAGAAGTGTTAACCTATCGGCACCATAAGATGTGCGAGAAATCACCTTTAGCACATCCATCCGTTTGAAACATTGAGTGATTCTGGAGAGCCTAATGGTCAAAAAGTTACATATGCATAGTTACATATGCTTCTTCTGATAGTCCCAGTAGGCTCTACTGGCTAAAAAGGGAAATGAGTTATAACCGTGGTGGCCGATGGGCCTCCGAGCTACCCTCGCCCTGGTGGGGTTTCAAACACCCCCTCGAACATGGCTCCTATGCGGAACATGGGATAGCGAAAAAGAAGATCACAGGTGGATGGCCCATAAAATCTATGAAGGAACTGCATGGGTTACTTTTTGGGGTCAGGTCGATATTGAGATCCTGACAGGCCAGGAAGGTGGCATGTTAGAGAAGAGTTTCTGGACTCAAGCGTCCGACAGAGTGTAGTTATAATCAATCTTTAAAGGAAGATACGCGAAAAATTATTATTGTGGTTTCTTGCTATTTGAAAAATCGTGATTACGAAACTGTCAATTATTTTTGTATCTTCGGCAAAATTTTGGGAGGCCACTCCTTATTATCGAAATAGGTTAACAGTTCCGATAAAATGCGGAAACCTTCACCCATCACTTACTTTTCGAAAACTATTTAAAGTTGAAAAGTATTGTTTTTTGTAATAACACTTTCTGTTCTCCTGTATTTGTATTTGAAATAATTTTAGAAAGCCTTTAAAAAGTGCAAAATGAATTAGTCTGCCCTAGAAAGGGAAAACATATGATTACTCAAGTCTTCAGCCGTTCCTCACCTCGCGTCTTGTGCCGTCTTCTGCTTTAGCCCCAGGATGACGAAGCTTTTGCGTCAGAAAGGTCACGTGACCCTCCTATGAAGTGACTGTGCGTTCTGATTGGTCAGTTGTGATTTCTTAAAAGTCCTATATCTTTGTTTTAATATTATTTTGGCTGTAGGTTTTTAAAATAACTTTTTATTTAATAGTTCTAAGCTTTTAAGCCACTGCTTAGGAAAAATGAGGCCGGTTTTTTAGAGAATTTGATGGCCTTAGCCGGGGGTACGTCATTTACATCTATAAGAGGTGTACCGGTAAAGTCGTCTAGAAATGTTGACTTTTTTCATGCAATTCTATTGCTAGAAAAGGTCCGCCACCCATTTAATCGGGTAGCCAGGCGTGCCCCCTCCGCGATCCCAACGACAACAGTACCCTTACGTTAACACCACCAGAACATAAAATATTACAAGTCGTGGCACGCCCTGCTAGGAAAAAGAAAGTAACTTAGAGAAAGCATAATAAATATCAATACTATTAGTAAAAACTGCCAGTAGTAGCTCCCTGTAAATATACAGGGAGCAGGAATACAGGTCTATTTAGGTTAAATGCACAATAATTTAGCTCATTACCGGTTAGATTGTTAGTCTTTTTCCAAACGGGACTATTTTCATTTTCATTTTTCATTTTATTTCATTTTATTTACTAGATCATCAACGGGGAAGTCCCCAATTACAGATGAAGTCAGGTTGTTAAAAATATATACAAATGCATACACAGTCGTCATGATAAGACAAAAATCAGGATTACAGAAATAAAAACTGATAAATATTACACTGTAGTACACTAAAAGATCATAGTTAACATGCATGTAAACATGAAAGAGTAAAAAAGTAAATTGATAAAGCACTAAAAAGTGAATCAAAGCGATGCCACATATACTCGAACTGACGACCGAAACGCATTAAATGAGTCGTGAAACAAATCGATCCCCTGGCATTGTCTTAAAAAAGACGTTCATAGCCGTTGGCAACCTCACAAACAAGCCCTCCTTCACAGTTCTCACCCTGGCGAACGGAACATTGCATAGGCTGTGCTGCCTTGAGAGTCGGGCGGGTACATACAGATTAAAACAGTTGAGTAAAGCTGACGAGTCTATCCTACCCCTAAAAACATTACGTAAGAACATTAAATCATACTGCATTCTTCGAGCCTTCAATGATGACATATTGAAATGGTTGAGCAGGTCATTGTACGCGAGCGATGCTGATTGATTATGGGAATGCCCGTTGAGCCAAATTAAAAATTTATGCTGAGTTCTCTCAAGCCTATCAGTGTGAGTCCCTGCAGCTCCTGCCCAGATCACACAGCCGTACTCAAGTATCGAGCGAACATTTGCGCAGAACGATGCAACCGCTGCTGGTCTTCTGAAATGGCCTCTCGGACCAACTACTTGAAAAGACCGGATCAGCAAACCTAGTGCCCTATTTGCTTTTTTGGCAGACATATCAATGTGGTCAGCAAATGTGAGCTTGGTGTCCAAGACAACTCCTAGGTCACGAATGATTTTGACGTGTTCCAGGGCGGTATTTTCAATAAAGTATGTTGTTTCTATTGGCTTAATTTTTAGGGTCATCCGAAACGCTTTGCATTTTGTCGGGTTCAGGTTAAGCTTCCAGGTACGGGACCACTGGCAAAGCCTCAGCAGGTCTGCTTGCAAAGCTTCAGAGTCAGAAACGTGAGATATTTTCCGGTAAATTTTTACATCATCCGCAAACATTAAGCATTGGGAAGATATTTCAGCCGGCAGGTCATTGATGAATATGGCGAAGAGCAGTGGTGATAGCAACCCCCTTCAGGCGTCCCAGATGTTACCTGAAGCCACCTGGAACACTTGCCATTTACTACAACACGTTGCAGTCTATTGTGCAAGTATGAAGAAAACCAGCTCAGAGCAGCGTCAGAAATGTTGAAAGACTTTTTGAGTTTATGAATTAAAAGTGAATGATTTACACTTTGAAATGCCGCTGTATAGTCAGTGTAAATGCAGTCGGTTTGGGAGCTTTGTGAAATGGATTCCCAGGCAGTACGGAGAAGCGTTGCCAGGTTTGAGCTGCATGATCGCCGAGAGACGAATCCGTGTTGTGCGGGTGTCAATACTGGACGTACATGCTGCAGTAACTGCGTGTAGATTATCCTCTCTAGCACCTTGCCAAAAAGAGGCATAAGGGACACAGATCGGTAATTTTTAGGATCCTTAGTGTCTCCCTTTTTGTGAATTTATGTGAACTACCCAAAACTGGAGATTCGTGTTAGCCCCTCCGAGATTCTGGCGAAAAGATAGAGGCCTAGTAACATTCGCCAGAGAACTCGGAAGACAGTAAGCAAATTAGGGCAGACATGCAGGCATAGGCAAGCAAGCAAGCAAGCAAGCAGGCAAACTAGCAAGCAAGCGCAGCAGGGAGTCAGACGCACGTACGCACGCACGCACGCACGCACGCACACACACACACACACACACACACACACACACACACACACACACACACACACACACACACACACACACACACACACACACACACACACACACACACACACGCACACGCATACGCACACGTACACGCACACGTACACGTACACGTACACACGCACAACGTCCATGCAACATGCACAACGCCCATGCAACATGCACAACGTCCATGCAACATGCACAACGCCCATGCAACACGCACAAACCTACACATATACACTAGGAAGCATTTATTGGGACACAATTACAGTCTTCAATGTGCAGCCCCATTACCAAGGTTCACATGTCTTCCCCCACTATAAATTTCACGGCCATGGTCACGTTGGTTACTAATTATTTGTTCTATATTTGGCAAGGAAGATATCCCTTACATGTTTTTTTAGTGTGTTTTTGTTTAGGGGTGCATCTTCCGTAGTCCTAAATTTGGCACACTTTGAGAGCAATTTAAGGCATTTGCAGGCCGAATTCGCAAAAATGAGAATAGAACTTCTGAAACAACTTTTTGTGACCTTTTGATCTAGCTTATACTTTTTTGCGTATCTCCCTTTAAGCATCATTTCGTTTATGCACCTTGTCACAGCCAGCACTGGTCAACAGCTAAAATGGATCCGGCACGTGAACACCTGTTTCTGCCTATTTCGATACCGCTGATTTCAAATTTAGTAACAGTTTTTGCCATCGGACATGGTTTCTTCTCCAGAGCATTCCTGGTGTATAGCCCCTACACTTTCCACACACTGTCATCAGCCTAGTCTTTTGTGGAAAAATATAGATCAAGGATGTCGAGAATCCGGACTATCTGCAGCCAGACAGCGCAGCTTATCAATATAAATATGAATTTATTCCAACGAAAGACTACCTCGCATTCAAGTGCATCAACATTGTACATTGAACAAGGTTTGCGCTCGGTCGCACAAGCTCGCCGGTATTGTACACCGAGAGGTGACGTCGCAACATTATATGATGAAGATTTTATGTCAGAGTCACCTCCCTTGAAAGTCGAGTCTAAGTAAAAAGTCACAGGTCAAGGTCACACCACCATTTCACGGTCATTGACCCTAGTGCCTTTGGTCTGATGATGCAGCCTAATATGACGTATATCATGCTATGACGTCATACACTAGGTCACTCAATCTTGAGCTCAAAGTCGTAGGCTCAAGACAAAGGTCATGGTCAAGGTCAAACCTTATTTTCGGCCCGACGGTTGCCATACAGGGACGGCGGATTCCAGGGTGCAAGTGGTGCAGTTAAACCACTCGATTTTTTGTCAAGTGGTGCAAAAGTATCTTTTGCACCACTTGTTTTGGCTTTGTCCAGGAGGCGCCCCCCACCCCAGGCCTCAGCCAGTGCCCCCGGCCGGTCAGAGAAAATCAAGCCTAATTACCGCCTACCTGAAGAGGTAGGATCCTCTGTGAAAAAGACATTTTCATACATGAATGACGCACCTTGACATCAAAACTGCGCCCTGGAAAGCAAAAGGCGCCCCCCTTGAGTAAAGGCGCCCCTCTGGATAGCATAGGCGCCCTTGAAAAGCGTAGGCGCCTCCTGGACAGCTGAGGCGCCTCCGAAGAAGAGAAACGGCGCCCCTAGATATCACATGCGCCCCCTGGTTAGCACAGGCACCCCTTGACAGCAAAAGGCACCCCCCGCAGAGAAAAGGCGCCCCCTGGACAACATAGGCGCCCTTTGATAAGAAAGGCGCCCCCTGGAGAGATAAGAGAGAAACCCCCCCCTCCCGAGAACAACGGCGGCAGGGACGGCGGATTCCGCAGGACAGGGTGTGCAGTAGCACACCTTGAAAAAATGATGGTGTACAATAGTATATTTTTGCACACCTGGTTTTGACCTCGTACGGGGAGGCCCTCACGGATTTGGGTGGCACCCCCGGATTTTGCCGGCGCCCCCGGCCGGTCAAGAGAAAATCAGACACATTGCCTGTCTGAAGGGGTAGTACCCTCTGTGTAAAATAAAATACACTTTCAAATATGAATGGCGCCCCCTGACATCAAAGCTGCACCCTGGACAGCAAAAGGTGCCCACCCCCTTGAGTAAAAGCGCCCCTCTGGATAGCAAAGGCGACCTCTAGACAGCAGAGGCGCCCCTGGACAGAAAAAGGCACCCCCAATTGAGGAGTAACGACGCCCCTGAATAGCATAGGCGCCCTCTGGTTAGCACAGGCACTCCTGTACACTAAGAGGCGCCCCCTCCCCCATAGAGCAAAGGCACCCCTCTGGATATAACAAGCTCCCTTTAATAGCAATCGCGCTCCCTGGACAGCAGGGGCGCCCTCTGGATAGGATAGGCGCCCCCAAAACAGCAAATACGCCCTTTGATACCAAAAGCGCCCCATGGACAGAACACACCCTCTGGATAGCATAGGCACCCCTGGACGGCAGAGACGCCCCTAAAGAAGAGCAACGGCACCCCGGGATAGCATATGCACCCCTGGTTAGCACAGGCACCCCTAGACAGCAAAAGGCGGCCCCCGCCCCCTGAGTAAAGGATCCGGGTCTCTGGATAGCATAGGTGCCCCTGGATAGCGCAGGCGCCTCCTGGACAGCAGAGACGCCTCCGAAGAAGATCAACGGCGCCCCTTGATATCATATGCACCCCCTGGTTAGCACAGGCATCCCTGGATAGCAAAAGGCGCCCCCCCCGAGAGCAAAGGCGCCCCCTCTGGAAAGAATAAGCACCCATGGATAGGAAAGGCGCCCCCTGGAAAGGACAGCAGAACATTTTTTTAGGAAAACTCAGTGGAGGGGGGCGGTAGAGATTTTCTTGAGCTGGCCATTATAATGTCTTCGGGGATCAAACCCCCTTTGGAGGGGGCGTTAATAAAATTTAGACGTGCTAGTGTTAAAAAATGTCTCCTAATTTTTGTTTTCCATATTCTAAAGATTAGAGATGCTGCCCAGGACTGCGGGTTTTTTCAACGAAAAAGGCCAAACGGGGTTTGCGAAAAGGTCAAAAGGCTCAAACTGTATTTGCACTAAAAATCTTGTTTTTTTATAAATTTCGTCCAAGTTCTTCCCAGTACGGCTGTTGGAGTCTGAGTCTCATTAAAATCCTCAAGGGACTTGTCACGGAGACCCAGACCCCACCACCCGAACGAGTAACGCCCACAATGAAGGGTTGATTTAGAAGCCAAAGTTTAACCTCCCACAAAGCACAGGGATGGCCGCCTCGCTCAGGTCACCCTCTCATCAGTCAGTTGCCAGCCGACCTACGTCGGGCAAACGATTGAGCGCCGGAGCGTCTCAGGGGAACCGATCTCAAGCCTGGACATGCACTGCCACTGCATGCTTCTCAGCAGCGGGCCGGAGCCCGACGCTCTACCAACCGAGCAACCGGGGCGGCCAAATGGCCAAATAAATACCACAAAAGCCATATTTGAGGCTAAAACGAACCCTACCGGGTGTCATAAACCCACAGAAAAAGGACAGAGCACTCTTGTATCACTGCAGTGAACAGTGCACTGTATAAAACTAAATGTTGATAATTTGATATTGACTTGACGATATATTCTTAGCACACTGCCCATCTCATAAGAAGGCAGGAGTCCCCGTCCAATCCCGTGTGGCGACCCAATTATTTTATCCACATAACTAAACAATTTGTTAGCATCATCAATTATCTTGGCCGCACCACTCCCCGCTAACATTTGATATCTTCCTGCTTTTTCTGTGAATTGTTTGCTCTTGAACAGTGACGGATCCATAGGCAGATCCAGGATTGCCAATCGGAGGGGAGCACCTTCCCGGGGGCGCCATCCGGAGCAGGGGGCGCCACTTTTGACCGGAAAAACCTACCAGGTGGGCGTAAAATCCTATCGGTGAGCACCGATTTTCGCATCCTGGGGGAGAGTGGGAAGCGCCACTTCAGGCGAGTGCCATCGACCTTTCAGGGGGCGCCGTGACCATTTCAGGGGGCGCCGAGGATCGATCGGGGGCTGCATCTGCCCCTCCCCTTGCCCCCTGGATCCGCGTATGGGCGGATCTTGAATTTTAGTAAGGTGTGGGGGGAAACGCGGAGCCTCAAAGTGGGCACTTTACCATCAACTTTTCAACCAAAAGGCGCCTATGGTATTCGGTTTTCGGTTGCCGTCATTTTGGTGGATCGTATTTTTAACAACGTCCTATCCCACCCTCTCCCAGCCAAAACAGTTTGTACCAGCCAAGCAAGATGCCTATTTGGCGTGATATTTGAAACAATGAATCGCTAAACAGTTCAGTCCACACTTTTTTCGGCACCTCTTGAAAAATCTGTAACTGCCACTAGGTCATGGAGAAATTCAAGACACTTGGGAAGATGCAACAGCTGAACATAAAGGTATATATCTGAGGATTTTTCTATTAGTGAAGAGGGGTTAAGTTTATTTTAATATCAAATATGATAAGCATCATTTTGCCTTTCCACGTGGCCAAGATTCGTAAGATAATGGTGAGAGGACATTGAAAATAATCGCAGCGAGTGTGAACCTGGCCTGTGCGCTGTCCAAGAAAATTATCTCAGCGGAAAAGCTTTTAAGTTGTAGGAAACACAAACCGGACTTTAACCCACATTATTAATTGCTCCTAAAAAATAATGTTTGAACCAGATGGCAGACTCAAGGAGATATAAGGAAAGTTGAAACGTTAAGATAAACACAGAATGAAGTATGTGGGCATTTTCCATCGACCTTTATCTATATTCTTCAATTCATCAGCATGGGAGAATTGCTCTTGTGCGTGAAATTTCGGAGGTGTTAGAGAATTTCGGTAGCCATGAGATTGAATGCTGAAATAGATCATGCCATAGGCATGTGTGATTTGTGACATAAATGGGCCCTACTAGAATAAAAAGAAAACAGTTTCAACGTGTCCAAGTACTCTCTTGATAAATTGATAACTTTTTTTCGTTTATTGGCTGTAATTTACGCGTTTAATGATCATGTGCAGTGTTCAGATCGAAGTGAAAAGACCATTCAGATTGATAAAACGAGTATATTTTGTCACTGACCATCCACTTATACCATCAACCATCGCCTTCAGGTCAAGTTCAGGACTCATTTAAGAGAAGAGGTGAGCGTGCACTGTGCATGCCCAAATCGAGACACAGCCGCCCTCCCGATGGACAGACCGCGCAGAAATACGTCCTCGTCGCGTTTGATTTTGCGCACGCGTACGACTTAGTGGACCACCACCTGCTACGCGTTCGCCTGCTGTAGATGGGGCTGTCAAATTGCACGGTGGCCTGAATTTGGCAGTGACTCCGGGACCGAAGAGTCCAGGTGGAACTAAATGGTGTGCTTTCCAGTGAGCGCATTTTCCGAACTGGCCTCCCGTAAGGAAGTGTCTTATCGCCAGTTTTATTTTGTATGGGCGGCTCGGCTGGTAGACGCACTCTGCGCGGTTCCCGGATGCTCCCCTACATGTACGCCGATGATACGGCGGCTCTCTGCACGGGCAACAACATCCAAGTCACCAAGGACCGGGCGCAATAAAGCTGGTGCTGGCACCCTCATGAAGTGGACCCGACAGCACAAAATGGTGGTATCAGGAGCCAAGATCCAAGTACTGGTGATGTCCCAGTGGGCCAGAGACGCCGATCCCTTCAATTTTAAGGTCGACGGGAAGTCTGTCACTGCTGGAGACACCCTACAGCTACTTGGCGTCACCATCGATCGGCTCCTCCATTTCGGTCCACACTGTAAGAGACTGTGGGAGAAGGTCCACCCCCGCATCTCCCACCTATGTCAACTGTCCGGCTGCAACTGGGGGCTGCACGAACAGCACCTCCGGAACCGTCGCTACTGGCTACGTGAGAGGAGCGATGGAGTAAGCGGCCGCAGCGTGGCTCCGCGCCACACCGCCATGTCATGTCGAGCTGCTGGAACGCAAAATGAGAGCGTCGGTGCGTATCATCACAGGATGCACCCACTCCACTCCCAGCCGAGTTAAGACTCCCCGCGTAGCAGCCAGAAGGAGGGTACTCGCGACCCGACTGCTGGTGAAATTCCATACCCTGCCGCCTGAAGACCCTCTGTGAAGACGTGCGGAGGCGACAGCGCCCTCTCGACTCTCCTCCGTGACCGGGTGGCGGCAGGTGGGCAAAGACATGTGGGATCAAGCAGGCATCTCCCTCCCCATCGAGTCTTTCCTTCCTCGATGTCTTCCACTGTGGGTATCAGGAGAGTGAGCCACATTTCAACTAGACGTGGGCCCACTGACATCAGGAGCGCCACCTGTCCGGAAGAAGCGAGTAGCTCTCCCCCACCTCGCTTCCCTGACTCAATGTGCCACATGAGTGTGGACCGACGGGTCAGTGCACGGAGGGGTCACGAGCGGGGGAGCTGGGTCTTCATCGAGTCACCAGACAGAGCCCAGCATGAGCTCAGGCGACCAGCAGGCTCACTCTGCTCGAGTTTTCAGGCTGAGATGGTAGCCATCCAAACTGCCTGTGTCTTCCTACTGGACTAATCAGTGCACACAGAAGATCCAGTCATCTTCAGCATGGTCTGCCAAGGTGACGACGCATTATAGAAATAAAATGGCTTCAATGTCTGCAGATAAGACAGCGAATCGGTAAAAATCGCAAACTTCCTCACCATCAGCTTAGACACCTGGTCCAAACAGCAAAAAATATGGAGTACAGCTCTGAAGTAAAAATGGATCCTTCGTAGCGCAAACTAGACAACTTCTCAACATCGTCACCAACAAATGCACGCCCTGTGCCATTGTCACTTTCTTTTGCAACCGTCTATATAGAAACAGACATGGTTTTCGAACGGCTCCGCAAGCAAGTTCATAAATTACTGGCGCGTCGGTTCAGGAGGCAAATTTTTGCTTTGTTGGCGTAGGTTGTGTTCGTGTTAACTGTCGAGATGAGCTATGGTTCAATAACAGCTGCTTCATGTGGTTTGACGAGACTGCTGTCGATACCAGCCTGTGCCAGCCAGGCACAGACTCTCACTCCCTGGTGACGGGTTGCAAAACGCGAGCCACTGTCTATCTGACTGAGGTAGGCGTCGCCAAAAAAAATGTTTGGTATGTGGGGCGTGTTGGTGGCTTATTTTAAAGGGAACGTGGCACCTTGGTAAAATCCTGGAATTTTGTGTAATTAGGCGTACTTTTAGCCGAAAATAATGAAACCACTCATGATTTCTCTGAAAAATGTACAACAAGCTCAATGCTTTTATTTTTAAAATACTCCTCTAGAAAAATGAATAAATATCGGCCTCTGGATGATGTCATGATCTGGCAACCACTACCATACTCGAAACACCTCAAGGGCTTCGATTGGCTGATGCTCATCGTGATGTCAGCATATGTCGTCACACCAGCAGCTCACAACAATGGCCGCCTGGCGAGAGGTACATGAGAGGTACATTTCGGGTAGGTTTTAGTTTTTTCTACGGAAAAATCGAGTTCCAAGACAAATGATATAAAGAGCACCTGGTTTTCCGATTTGCTTTACAACTTGGCTATCTCAGTTAAAATCACGTTCTAAAGGTGCCACATTCCTTTTAATGGCTTAACCGCGCCCTGCCGGCGGTGCTGTTTTTTCCTCCTCTCCCCGTTTCAATGCGAATATCTACATCCAACTAACCGTCCCGATGATAATGCTCGGGGTAGCTGTTCCTATGTCAATTTTGCATCATTCCCGACAAACAGAAAGTAGATACCTTTTCAACTTTTTGCGTAAAGCGAAAGTTATTGAGATGATGTTCGCGCTTTTTTACTCACGCTGGGCAGTGGCGGCCCGTGCCGCGGCCCGCTGGGGCCCGCGACAGCCTCTGACACAGACCGGGCTCGTCAGCGCAGGTGGCAGGTAGAAGGGTGACAATTTTCGTGGTTTGGTCAGCTGATAGCGATTGAGGGGACGATAAGGACACACGTGAAAATACGGAACAATGGCCCAGCCAGTATCTCTAACGCTTGCTTCCTGGAAAACGTCCCCAGACGGCATGGCGACAGCGCCAGGGGGCTTGACAACACTGCGACAGTTGTTTGCTAGGATATATCCGACAGGTCACTAGTGGTTTATGCAGATGGCATATCAAACGTCAAAAAGTGTCTTTTCTGCTTTTGAAATGGTCCCATATAATTGTTTCGCCCTTGGGGTGTCATCACACAGCGAATGCACATGCTCGTCGGGCCGGCCGCCACACTCAGCGCACAGGCACTGCACCGGCGCCAGGCGCCGGCACCGCTTGTCTGAGGCTGTACCCGGGACACGGGGGTAAGGGCACGCGCCGCGCGTGGCGGCCGCTGTGGTCGGAATGAAACTGCAAGGTTTGGTTAAAAGGACTAATTTAGGCACATTTGATATGAATTCACGTGTGAAACATATACGAACAAGGTGAAAAATGATTGAGGTTTCTTTTGAGACCCTGTAAGGCACATACGACCGCCTATACTTCAAGTTCTCTATCAGTAAACCAGAGGAGGTTTTTTCAGCCATGCCGGCAGGGCGCGTAACTCCCGGGGTGCCGGCAGAGCGAGGGTTAATGCAAAGCGAGTATCTTACTGCACATTTGTAGCGGTATTTCATTAATTTCCACTAGCATGCTTATTATGGGTGAAGCTTGGAACGCTCCTGTTACTATTCTGATAGCGAGATGACGGACATATCGATAATCTTTTCGCGGACTAAGGAGTGGCCTCATACGCAACCCCGGTCTGCGACCTGGGATAACCCCCCCACCGGCGCAGGAGAGCCGCATGACAATGTGCTGAAATCAACCATATTTCATTCTCAATGTATCTCTTCATAAGCCTGTAGGTCAGTGCCATCATTCTTTTCTTTGAAATAAATAGTAAATATCCCGCAGTCAACCCCGGATTCGACCCGCGCACCCCTCATCACGAGACAGGACCTCTAACCACTAGACCACTGCGCCACACTGTACCGACTCCCACTAACTCTACACCTGTGACCCGTCAGGAGGTCACTGGCCGGTATCACGCAATCAAAACGATGCCGTGATCGTGGCGCCGGGTGTTGTGTTCGTACAGAAAAGGCCTGGTATAAAGCTGCTTCTAGAAGACGAACCAAACATTAGATTCGCCTAGAATCACTTGTATCGGCGACCCAGAACCCTAAGCTAGCTTTATGCCAAATTGCATCCACTTCCATTCATTTTGAAGACTTGAAACCATGGTGAGAAGCAAACATGGTCCGAGAAATTTAGCTCCTTGAAATACCCTTTCGGACGAATTACTCAGAAAGCCGTTGGAGATAAGTGGGTAGTGTAAATGAATTGAATGACTGCAATTAATTTTCCTATTCAGCCATGTCAATTCTGAGCTTGTGAATGACATGTGCTCTGAACCGAAAAAGCTGCAAATAATAGGTTTTCTACTAAAATTAAATTTATATATATAAGACAATGAATTTTATTATCACGATATCCATCTCCGAATATTATCAGGCGGAAGCAATGTTCTTTCATTATTTGAAATGAAAAGTCAAATCGGCGCATTAGATCGCGAGAGATTAAGATTTAAATGAAATGCATCGGTATTTACTTCAGAACAGTTCACTGCGTTGGTTAAGGCTCTCAGCTTCATAGAGGTTTGTGACGATACGAAATATGCCATTTTACCGACAGTGCTAGCAGCATTCAGGCTGTGAGCGGTTTTAACCTAAGTGACAGACTAGTTTGACAAATTTAATAGAGGATTTCTTACAATATTTGGCAGCAGTTAGTGGCTTATACCTTTGGTAGCAGGCATGACGCTTTGTTTTACAACCATGGCGCAGCATTATTGTGCTTGGTACACAAATTTCTTCCATGAATAATGCCACATTTTTAAAATGCCGGAACATATCTTAGAAAATCAAGACACACTAAATAACATTATCAAAGTTGCATATGAAATGAGCAAAAATGTAGTCCTCCGGCAAAATGGCAAAAACTAGGTCAGAATTTTACGTTTTCCACTGGAAACTATGCCTAAGCACAAGAAAATTGACGTAGCTGCCTCCACGTGGCTGTCTTTAAACTAACTGAAGCGTGCCTTCTGACATTTCGAGCTTACAAATCGGCTGTCAAATTTCAATATCTTTTTGCTTGTCTTAGAAATACTGCGTTTTGGCGTAATAAATATTGTCGGACCAGTTCGAACTTTTTTCTTAGGTGGCCTTGTTGCTTATTCAAAAGGAGGCAAATTTCAAGTTCGTCGCTTAAGAAATAAAAATGATAAAAATGCAAAATTGAAAACATTTGTTCCAAAATTTCTCAAAAGCTATTTTGAATTTAAATTTGGGGGCCTTAGTTTGGGCGTCTAGCGTAAAAGGGCAATAACCCTACACAATTGTAGAGCCTTGGTATCAACTGTCAGAACCGCCAAACGGCCAGAATAGAGCCTCTTGAGAAATCTCAATCCGCTTCGCTCCATGGATTTCGTCATGCGGCTCTGACACAGCCGTACTCGATCTTCGGACGAATAAGTGATCTATACAGCATAAGAAGCTTATAACGTAGCGTATAACAATGAGCGTATAACGTGCGCATAACGTATATATAGGCGATAAGCGTATAACGTGTATAGCATGAGAAACATTTCTCTATCTGCACGGTATCTCATCCTCGTCAACACCTTTAGTATTTTCAGCGTATCGAAACTTTTTTTTTGCGGAAATCCTTCAGGTGTGGCACATATGAAAGCTTATCGAGTGTGAGCCTGATAAATCTGGTTTCTGCTACAACGTCGCTCGGATTTCCGCGAATTTACAAAATCGGGTATTCAGTCTCAATGTCTATTATAAAAGTGCATGCACTATGTCTTTGAACTTGAAAATTTCAGTCCATTGCGTGTGATCCATTGCTGCAATATGTCAAGGCCAAGCTGCAGCCGCCTCTGCGCAGCTGCTGTAGTAGACACTGTCACACATATTGTGAAGTCTTCAACGAAAAACACGTGACGTATGTTTGCGGGAAGTGTCTGCAATATCATTGGTCATAACTGCAAACAAGGCTATGAATATCGCAGAATCCTGGGCTATGCTACTCTGTTGCTGATGCCAATCCGATACGACTGAGTTTACGCGAAAACTAAAATACATATTTTTCGGAATATTAGAAATAAACCACCCCAAGTGGCCTCGCACGCCGAATCCAAAGAGTTTCTGCAGAACGCCATTGGATAGCAAAGGCGCCCCCAAGAGATGATGGCGCCCCCTGGGGAGGAAGGCGCCCCCTCCAGAAAATCTTGCACCACTTCTCGAAAATAGAATCCGCCGTCTCTGTTGCCATAGTGCTAGTTGCAGTACACGTTATAAGCAAAAATTTAATATTTTGACATCAAAAGTCAATGACCTTGATCGACCTTGGCCTAAAAGTTTTCAGAGAACATTGCCTCAGACCTTTGCTGTTACTTCAGGCCACTTTCTCTCCATATCCGGCTTCTCATCGCATAATCACGGTATTTCCCAATGGCTACCCTGCACATACAGAATTTGACCTATATGACCCCGTTTTACCTTGAATATATATCGAGATAAGTCTATGAAAATCGGGTTTAAGGTAGAATACCCTAGCCTCCACAAACACCTAAACGTTAATTTTCCTAGACCTCTTGGGTTTTGCACTGTCAATGTCACTAATGCCAAGAAGGCTTGCACAAAGACGACACACAGACACACTGGATCTCAAAATTCTGATCTGATACGGCATTTCTGCTGCCAGATTCGTGTTCAGCGCCACAAATTACCCCAGAAACGGACTATTTCGTATTGGATCCACGACAAAAGTTAAATTTTTGTTGACCAGTGTTATCGGAGGGTTTAAGAGCTCAGGACAAGCACTTCATTCAGCTACCAGCCTCCGATGAGCAGATACTATCAGCCACCCCCGAGCCGAACGAGTCAGAGCGGGAAAACGATAACGACCCCACAGAACTGGAGCTGGACTACTCAATAATGGATGAGCCACCTCCGGTGCGCCACACCACGCCAGCAGGGCAGATACGCAGTACGCCCTCGAACGGCAATTAGACCCCCAGCTCGGTACACGAATTAACCACCAAGCCACATCTTCTGACCAATACATATTTCTCTTTAATTTCAGATACTTCTAATTTTGACGGAGTTGGCCCATGGGCTGGCCAGCAACCACCACAGCTACGCGGTCTGCGTCAACGGACACGGACAGAAGCACTGCCGCGTGTCACGTTTCCCCGGATCCCTCCCACCCCACACCTGCTCCGAAAATGAATGTCTCGACTGTCTCCCGTGCAGTTCCTGCAAAATTGTGAACTGGGCAAGCTACATTTTTATAGAAAATCAGTGGACCAGGCCCACCTTTTTCTATTTCACTATTACCAAAAAAAAAATCCACTGGCCACTGAGATTATTTTGATTGTTGGGACTACCAAGAGGAAAGTTCATGTGAGTGTTCCGATTCGAAAATCTGCTCTGGAGATCAAACACTCTGTGACACGATTTCATGTATCAGTAGTTCATCATGCATGTAAAATACTAAATCAGGTCGTCTTTCTTACTGCCCCAAACACGACGATGGATTTGTAGCAACCGATCCAATCATTCACTCATTTCGGACCTGCATTTTGCAAAATAACCTTGAAACGCGTGCCACTCGGCACTTACTTAGTTTCGAATCTGCAGTGTTTTCTTCAGACGAAGGTCTCATTAACTTTCATGACCCAGCCTTTACGATTGTAAAGGCGTAGATGAGCTCTATTCCTGTATTCACCAGCCCCGGATCGTCACTGGCCGGCCCCGCCGCCAAACACCGCTGGTGGCACCCTCGGCGCCTGATTGGTCACAGGAGTCACGTGATACCGGTCATGGCGCACCCGCAGGCTAAGGCCCTAACACTCACCCTTCCCTAAAAAAACTAACAGCATACGTAAATATGAATGCAAAAAAATGGAACAGAACGTGTCACTAGAAGCGGAAGAAGTCCGTCGGTTTTTTTTACACGCGCCGAACGGCGCAATGGCTCCATATTCATACCAGCACCACTGTCCGCACACACGGCACGGCCACCGCACGCCGTCGAAAGCGTCACTTGAGGCTCACCAGTACCCCTCACCGCAGGGGCAACAGTCACACTACTGTCCCGCCCCACTCGGGGCGATTCGTGACCACCGCTAGTTTCACGGCTGCTCTTTGACGGAGTTGAGGACTGAGATGGAGCCTCCGGTGTCGATGTGGATACACCGCTCTGCGCAGCCGTCGAAGTTTCCAGTGAAGAGGAGGGTGTTTGAGTGCAGATCGGTGACGCCAGCTGACTGCGCAGCTCGGTCCCGTGACTGCTCACATCAGGAGACGTTCCTGTCATGGAAAACGAAAACCTTGTGTCACATTTCCATCTCAGCTGATCCTTATGTCGTCGCCACACACGTCCGTCCTCCAACAAAACAACAAATGAAACTGGCCCATCCACGCCAATGACTGTGCCAGCGATCCACGCTGGTCCTACGCTGTAATTACGAGCATAAACATTTTCTCCTACTTCAAACTGAGCAGATCTTCCTTCTCTTGGATCACGGTTCAGCTTCTGCTGAAGCTGCTCTCTCTCGACACGGCTGCGGAGATCGGGCTGCAGCAGGTCGAGGCGACTCCGGATAGTTCGCCCCAGCATCAGCTCTGCTGGGGATACGGAAGTAGTCGAGTGGGGAATTTTTCTCTGATACAACAGCCATTCAGATAGTGCCTGTTCCCAGTCATCATTTCCTCTTTGTAGAGCCAATTTGACATCGCGAACGGCCCTCTCCGCCAGTCCATTACCCTGCGAATGGCGCGGTTCAATTGTTCGATGCTGAACACCGTTGACGGCAAGAAACCGCTGGAATTCATGTGATGTGAACGTTGTAGCGTTATCTGAACAGAGCATGTCAGGTAAACCCCAGCGTGCGAACATTCGTCTCAGTCTGACAATAGTTGCTTGCGATCCCACACTTGCGCAAAATTCTGCTTCTATCCATTTAGAATAGGCGTCTACCACTACCAGAACATAGCGTCCTTTCGTTACCTCAGCAAAATCGCAGTGTATCCTAGACCAGCAGCGGCTTGGCCACGGCCACATACTCAGGTCAGCACGGTTTGGAGCGGGCCTGCTCTCCTGGCAGGCTGAGCACCTGCGGACAGCCATTTCAAGGTCATCATCAATGCGTGGCCACCAAACACAGCTCCGGGCCAGAGCTTTCATGCGCCTTATGCCGGGATGAGCGCAGTGCAGTTCTGAAAGCACAGCAGGTCGTCCTTTTTCCGGTATAACGACCCTGTGCCCCCACAGGATACATCCAGCAGAAACCGATAATTCCAACCGCTTGTCTGAGAATGGTTTCAGAAACTCATCAACTAAGTCTTGCCACCCACCTTTCTGGACCAGATTCATCACTCGCGACAGCAGGGGGTCACGGGCCGTCAGCCGTGCTACCTGGCGACTGTCGAAAACCGGCTCGTCCGTCATCAGCTGCAGCACGAAGTCAGCATCGCTGGACGCGAAGGAGCTCGGAAGTGGCAGTCGGCTGAGGGCATCAGCATTGCCCATGTCTTCAGTGCGGCGAAACCTGATGGAGTACTGGTATGCAGACAGTTTGAGGGCCCACCTCCGGATACGTGCAGACACCATCTCGGGTATATCTTGATTTTCACCGAAAAGTTTCAACAGTGGCTTATGGTCCGTAACTAAAGTGAAATGGTTACCAAGCAGATATTGGTTAAACTTTTCCACCGCAAAAACTATAGCCAAAGCTTCTCTTTCCACCTGACTATACTTGCGTTCGGCAGGGGTAAGGCTGCGGGACACGAATCCCACGGGACGTTCCGCAGCGTCGTTTCCACTCTTCTGGGCCAAAACAGCTGCGATTCCAACTGAAGATGCGTCACAGATGAGTACCTGCTCCTGCCGCGCGTCGAAATGAACTAAGACAGAGTCAGAGGTCAACACAGACTGGGCCCAACGGAAACTTTCCTGTTGCTCTGGGCCCCAAAACCAGTCAACAGACTTACCCAGCAAATGGTACAACGGCGCCAATTTCACAGATCGTGAGGGCAGATATTTAGCGTAGTATGTCAACAATCCCAGGAAGCTCTTCAGCTCACTCACATTTTTCGGAGCCGGGGCAGCTTTAATAGCCTTCAAAATTTCCGATGATGGGGAGATCCCGTCCTTGCTTACTCGGTGTCCCAGATATTCCACACTAGGAACTAAAAATTTGCATTTGTCGGGGCGAGCTTTCAGCCCAGCGTCCTCCAACCGGGTCATGACCTTTTCCAGCGTGGCCAAATGGCTCTCCATCGTCTTGCCGCTCACTAACACATCATCTAAAAATATTAATATGCCTTCGATCCCCTGCAGAACTTTCTCTATTTCTCTTTGGAAAATTCCAACTGCTGCATTAACGCCAAAAACCAAGCGCGTTGGCCGCAGAAGCCCCTTAGAAGTATTTATGGTCAAAATCGTTCGGCTGTCCTCATCCAAAACCAGCTGATTGTAGGCTTGTGCAAGATCAATTTTCGAGAAAACTGTTCCCCCCGCCTAAGGTCGAAAAAAGGTCTTGAACCTGGGGAAGGGGATAGTTATTCAACCTGACCGCCCGGTTCGCTGTGATCTTATAGTTTCCACAGACCCGAATGCTGGAATCACTCTTCAGCACCGGAACGATCGGCGCCGCCCACTCGCTAGTAGTCACCTCCTCAAGTATGCCGCTGGCGATGTCTCTCTCGAGCTGTTTCTCCACCTTTTCCTTAAAAACATAGGGCAGCGATCTTGCCTTGCAGAATTTAGGCGGAACAGTATCATCAATATCGAGGCGAACTTTCACCCCCTTCAGCTCACCAAGTCCTGGGGAAAAAGCTGAGCATGCTTACTCTTTATCTCCTCGATAGTAGCCTGAGAATTACGAACAGTGTGCACCTGGTGCCAGTCGATTTTTATTTTCATCAGCCAGTCCCTGCCGAAGAGATTAGTGCGCTGTCCCTGTGCTACCACAACTGTTAAGTCGGGGTAAGTCACGCCTTCATACGTAACAGAGGTCTTGAATTCTCCAAGCAGCGGTATATCATTTCCCGTGTATGATCTAGACCTGCGTCTGCACTTCGTGAGTCTCGGTTTATCTCTCATTTTGCGATAGGTGTCTTCTCCAATAATTGAGATGCTAGAGCCTGTATCCAGTTCCATCAAAACATCTGTGCCTTGGAACAACACGCTGCACAGTATAGGCGGTGAGCTTACCCGGTATACAGAGGGTGCTGACGTATTGTCCTCAGACGTTGGCTCCACCTGTAAACTGTGGTTGACCACCCAGTCTTCCTCCTCCTGCGATGACACTGCGTTGGTGCTGTGGCCTGGCCTCCGTGGTCGGGTCGGCAGCTTCCGACCTGTACACATCCTTGCAATGTGTCCATACTTCCCGCAGTTGTGGCACTTATATGACTGAAACCTGCACACATCTGACGGGTGGCTCCCCCTCCACAGCGCCAGCACTGCCGCGCTGAACTCCAGCGGCCCTCGTGACCTTGACCCCCGCCCCGCTGAAATGAGTCCAGCTGGCTGGCAGCGTGACCTTGACCTCCCGCCCGGCTTACCGCTGACTGTGGGCGATTGTCAACACGCACTGACCGGGGCGGCGGGCCCAAATCAGAGCGTCCAACCACACAAACGTCCGCCTGGACGTCGGTGCCGCTGGACATCAGCTGTACATCACGACTCGATGCCTCCAGAGCCAAGCAGATCTGCTGCGCAGAATTGAAATCCAGGCTGGTTTCCGAGAGAAGTCGCCGCTGCATTCTGGCATCACTGATTCCACAAACGAACTGCTCTGTCAGACGTTCATCCAGGTTCTGATCAAAACAGCAATGCTCTGTACACTTCCTCAACGCTGACACATATTCGGCGACAGACTGGCCCTCCTTCCTGTGACAAGAGCTAAACTTGAAACGCGAAACCAGCTTAGACGGCTTGGGCTCTTTATGGTTTCTAATAGTGGTTAACAGCTCCGAAAATGTCTTTTCTGTAGTCTTAGACGGGGAAATCAAGCTGCAGATGAGAGCATACGTGTCTTTTCCACATACCGTTAGCAGGAGGGATTTCCTCTTCTTCTCGGTCTCCACGCCGTAAAAATCGATGTAATACTGGAGTCGCTCCTCCCATTGACTCCAGCTGTCTGTTGCCGGGTTAAAAGGCTCCAACGCCGGCTGCGCCCCGCACACTGCTTCCATGTCCGTCAAATATTCTGGTCGCCACTGTAAAGGCGTAGATGAGCTCTATTCCTGTATTCACCAGCCCCGGATCGTCACTGGCCGGCCCCGCCGCCAAACACCGCTGGTGGCACCCTCGGCGCCTGATTGGTCACAGGAGTCACGTGATACCGGTCATGGCGCACCCGCAGGCTAAGGCCCTAACAACGATCAACACCCCCGAAATTTTAGTTCTTAATGAGGAAGGAGACGCATTGACCCACCAAATTGATTTCTCGCTATCTCGCATAAGGGCCGAGTTCGAGGGGGTGTTCAAACACTCCCCACCGGAGGTGGCGCGGAGGCCCACCGGGGCGCGGGTTAAATGCAGGTCTAAGTAGTAACCACATAGAATAATGGTGACTGTTTAAGAAATTGATTCTACTGGGATCATTTGTCAGAAATATTCGGACTAACCGCTCTTCAAGGTCAAAGCAGTAAGGAGGCCAAGTGAAAGGCCTCTTTCCCCGCTTACATTTATCATGGAATGTGCATTTTTTACACAAGAGGCTTATGCGTGTTTGACTTGGTGCAAAAGCCGTCACGATGGTGGTAGAGCAGGGATTATGCTTATGTCGGTGGTTTCGGCAGCATATCGGTACCGGTCTTTGTCACGCACCTTGGTTTATAAGAAATCATGGTTATATGAATGCTACCTCTTCCTTCCACCTGTTGTGTTTCTTTCCTTTTGAGAATGGAAAGGTTATTGGTTTGGTTTCACGTAAATTAGATATATTTAATTTTGATTATAAAGCTTTGCAAATTTCTTTAGAAAATAAGGTAATATTGTTAATTGTAAAAATGATTTTCGAGGAAGTCGCATTTTTATAGTATTTGCTAACAGCTGCACTTACGTTTTCCTGAAAATTTGAGCAACTAGACTTATTGCTCCCTATCGTTAAGCTTGTGGCCACTTAGAGGAGGCAATACCGAGCTACGACGAAATAGTATACATATTTGATGACTTGACGTGGTCTCACTTTTAAATTTGCCATGATGAGCCTCGCTGATACCCCTTGTAGCTGGTAAACGTTCATCCAGTAGTTGAATTGACCAGGCGCTGAGGTGGTGACCTTTGCATCGAAGAATGATGGTTTCCATGATAAGGCTTCGCAGTTATTCTTGTTTTCACCACCTTCGTCCTTACAGGGAGGGGGATGCTGAAAGATTTCGCGGTTTGGCTGCTATTAACCAAGATTCTCGGTAAACGAGTCACATTGGTAGAGTCATCAAAGTAATCAGAGCACATTTGCGCTTCGATTCACTTTGGGGTTAATGGTCACTGACGGGTAAAATTTAAAGTTCCCCAATATATCTAGCTTTCACTTTTAGGGTGTATTTCTTTGCTGCTGAGCTGAAGTTCAGCGCTAAAAGAACATTTGAAATGTTCTTCCCTAAATCTGGTTACATTAAGAAAGCTTGTCGTTATTATATGAACTATTGCAGAGGTAATACAAATTCAGCAAATGTCAGCGAAGGCCATTAAATGCAAAATATGTTCAAGGTGGCCCTGGATGGTTAGTGCAAATATGCGCTCTCCCCGCTGCATAAAGTTAGATCCCAAAAATGTTTGCTCCCATACCTGTATTGTGGATTTATTGTGATTCACTCCACACGGACAAGGTAAATTGGGGGGTATATGTGTTCTTACAGCCCTCAAAGTCTATTCCTGCATGAGGTCGAATTTTAAAAAGTGGTCCGGATGGAGACACCCGGGGTCGAAACATTAGCATTTGATCAGAGACACTGGGAGATTCTCCCTTTCCCTGTAAATGTTTCTTATTATTTCAATCGGCGTTGTTTGAAATGGTTTCGCGAATTATCTAAATTAGTGTCGCAAAGGCACTTCCCATGATGCCAAAAGCCGCCCCCCCAAGGTGGCAAATTGGTCGCCCCGCGAGGCTAGCCTCCTTGGCCGAATCCTGAATATTTCCTTTATGAACTGTAACTTTAAACGTGCGTTGCAGCATTCACGCGTCCACTTGCACCGACTATTCCGGAGGCGAGAACACATCAGCGACGCCGTGCGAGATCTGGGATGGCTGCCTGCACGTGAGCTCGGCACATACCACCCTCTGTGTCTGCTCAAGCGAGTGATGGTAACGGGCGAGCCAGCTTACCTGAAGCGTCAGCTCGTGACTAGGCGTGAATTCAGAAACCGCACCACTCGCCAAGACGGAGATTTATGCCTCCCACGCCTAAGAACTGAGACTGGGAGGAGAGCTTTTGTGCACCGTGCTGCAGCAGCATTCAACGGACTGCCACCGGCGATCCGGGATGGCTCCCTCTCCAGCTTCAAACGACGCCTAAAAAAGCATCTGCTCGGTTGATGAGTGTACCCGATTTTGACGTGACTTTTCTTGACTTGACTTGTACCCAATTTTGACTGTCGCGTGTCTGTCCCATCCACCCCCATTTTTGACCTGGGCTCATTAATAGCCATTGATATGGATGAGCACCGTGATGTTGAAATAAATAAATAAATAATGGAGTGTTTGTCCCCACTTGGCTGCTTCATTGCAATGTCAGGATTGTGCTGTGTCTATGGCAAGCTTAGGGTGTTTCAGTGCCTATATAACGCGCGCAGTGGGGAGAATCTGGCGTCCACGCGCAGCGGGGGGATCCTAAAGCGTCACCGCCTGAAATCTCGGAAACCAAGAGGGCTAAAAGAGGGCAAAAAACGTCCGTTTTGAGGTTTGTGGAGGTCATGTGATCCACATTGCATCGAATTTTTATTAACTTCGGTACATATGTTCACGGTCAACCATAGTCGTCATTATCTAATCTGGTCCGTGCTACAGACCCATCGGAAAATTCCGAGATCACGTGATAAAAGCCGGGAATACACTAAAAGTAAGCTAAGATCATGGAAGCAGGGCCACTACAAATCCCATTGAAATTTTGGGGCTAAGGCCATTTAAGGTCATTGACGTTTGACGTCATAATATAATAGACCCCAATAATGTACACTATGATTGTCACTTTGGCAACCGTTGGGCGGGAAATGAGAGCTTGACCTTGACCAATGACATTTAACCTTAATCTGTGACCTTGGCCTCAACACCCACCCCAGTGGGCCTCCGTGCCACCTTCGCTCCAGTGGGAGGAGGAGGAGCAGGCGGATAGCTCGTAAGAATTAATAAAAAACCATATTGAGTACTTTTTGGCTCAGTTCAATGGTGAGGTCAAGCCAGGTTAAAGGAAGTGTCAGGCCAGAAAAGAGTTTCTGGACTCTATTCTAGTCTGAGTCTGAGAGAGTTGAATAAGAATCGATGTCCATGCACCATTTGCTTCCTCTTGTTACGGCGCATAGAATGGTGTATGATACGACTATTCTAGGTCAAAACTTAAAAAATAGGCCTGGCCGTAGGTCAGGTCAAGATAACCATCTAGCCTAACACAGTCAATATGTATATCAATCGGATTACAATAAAAATCCAAATGTCATAGTATCCAAATCGAAGCTTTGACATCATTTCCGGCGAAGCTATTCACCCGAGTCTGAAAACTTGCTGTAGTCCAAGATGACCTCTTAGAGGCCACAGATCCAACTCGCAACATAAACCTGGAGAGAAGTAACAGGGCGGACGCAGACCCGAGTTTTGGGAGGGGGCAAACCCATGTCTGCCTCTACTCCTGGGGGAGGGGCGGGGTGGGAACGAATATTTTTTTGCTCTACAGACCTAGTGTAAACACCTTTTTCAAAAATTTATCCGGCGTTTGGGGGTTGGCAAAAGATAGTTTGGCCCCCTCCAGCGCTTTGGGGGCCGTGGCCGGAATGCCCCCCTGCGTCCGCCAATGAGAAGTAATGAGAGAAGAGTGTAAGAATGTGCTCTAAGCCGTACCTACAAAAATGTAACCATTTTCGGCCAATTCCGTTTTCCCTATATTTTTCCGATGGAGAGGTCATGATCCATCCCTGACCCTAGCGTATCGAAATAAAAAATCCCGAAATGTATTTTGCAGTACCCGATAGGCCCATTATGTGACATGAGTTTTATTTGGATATATTCAATTTGTTTGTACTCATGCTATCTTAAACCTTTTTGGAGGTGAGGTCACTTGATCTGCATTGTTGACCTGACCTGAGGTGGCAAAACCTTAAGTTTTAGCAAAAGCTGCAAAACCGATTAGGGATAATGTGTACCAAGAAGGGTGGCACGTGGCACTGCATTTTTGGTCCTGCCGGAAAAACCGGAGCGGGCGTTTAAGCACCCCTTACCGGGACACGGGTTAACATTGAATAGCCTCAACTATGACGCCATAACATAACATACGTCATACTGAGTAATGTCATCTGGCCGAAGGCACTCGGGTCAATACCATACATAATATTGATGTGACCGTGGCCTATGTGTTTTTACCTCGACATTAAGCATTAATGTGAGACGACCTTGACATATCGTTCCGATTATATGACGTTACTACGTCACCACTGGGTGTATAGTGCAATTGAACTGGTACGACTGTGGTGATCCAGGATATAGCCTATAAATACTTTATAGAAGTCTTTCAAAGTCTATATAGCCTATATAGACTTCGAAAGGCTATAAATAAAAAACTTTATAGATGTCTTTCACTGTCTTCTTAGCTTTTTATAGACTTGGAAGGGCTATAAATAAAATATTGGCCTTTTTTAATTTTTACTAGTCGACGTGCCCATCAATAGTTTACCTAAGTAACGGTTTCCCGCTCCGAATGGTTCTCTAGCAATCTGGGGGCAAATATATGGGGGACACTTCAGAACCCCCTCCACTGCGCGTGTTAATAGAACTGGAATTTTCGGGGGCAGTCATCTTGGTGATTGAGCATTTGCAGCTGTCTTAACGAATCGATGGAAAACTTGCTAAGGAACAAACTAGTATTTGTTATTGCTCTGTCATTGTTTGCCACGTGAAAGCCTGAGTGTTGACACGCAGCGTCCTCACCCTTCCCGGCTGCGGCGGCTGGGCCGGATGGCCGCCGCTGGCGGTCGTCGGCCCGGCGCAGACAGAGTCGACTCCGACACTCGGAGCAGTCAGGTCGTCGGCGCCGGCACGGCAGCGGCGGCGGTTCGGGGCGGTTTGATCCAGTGCACCTCAGCTGGCCGACGGGGGCAGGACAGTAGCGGCTGCCAGGCCGTCTCACCGGCGACCTCGGCTCAGTAAACGGCGGCGCTGCGGCCCGCGCTGTCGGCTCCGAACGCTGCGGTCTTGTTTGGGAACACGCTGAAGATGGAGGATCAAAAGGTAGGGGCAATGGATCGCTTAGGACTGTTTCATCTCTGGGTACCATATCGATATTCAGTGAGGGCATGTTCTCATGGCGACTGTATGATCCGTATTATTGATTTGAACGACGTTGCAAAAAGGTTCTGATGGATGTGAGGGACACCCACATGCCTAGCTAATACAACGCTATCGTTGCTGGTGAGCGACTCAATATCTCTGTTAGAAATATAAAGTTTTCAGCATATTTTGTATTTTGGTGCATTCTGCCAAATATAAGTCAGCCTATTGCTAACTAACTGGTTGGCAAATCAATGAGCACCGGTACGGGCCCACGCTAACCTCGCCGGTACGGGGCCCGCGCTACCCTCGCCGGTACGGGGCCCGCGCTTCCCTCGCCGGTACGGGGCCCGCGCTTCCCTCGCCGGTACAGGGCCCACGCTACCCTCACCGGTACAGGGCCCGCGCTACCCTCGCCGGTACGGGGCCCGCGCTACCCTCGCCGGTACGGGGCCCGCGCTTCCCTCGCCGGTACGGGGCCTGCGCTTCCCTCGCCGGTACAGGGCCCGCGCTACCCTCGCCGGTACGGGGCCCGCGCTACCCTCGCCGGTACGGGGCCCGCGCTTCCCTCGCCGGTACGGGGCCCACGCTACCCTCGCCGGTACAGGGCCCGCGCTACCCTCGCCGGTACGGGGCCCGCGCTACCCTCGCCGGTACGGGGCCCGCGCTACCCTCGCCGGTACAGGGCCCGCGCTACCCTCGCCGGTACGGGGCCCGCGCCACCAGCCAAGCACTATTTGTTGTTGTGCGACTCTCTTGTTTATTCATGTTCACAAGGTCCTTGTGCTGGTATATACATGTTACTATTTTTGTCATACTCTTATTTGAACTGTCGGGTGAACTTTGAGCATTGATGATCGTTGAGATGCCTCATTACGGGCTAAGACCTACATTTCAGCATCATATTTCAGCTGCGCCAACCGGCTGGGGTTTTCCATGAAAAACAGGCACTCTGGTCTATCACATATCTTACTTGAAGAGTCTTAGATAATCTCGAAAATGTGCTCTAGGACTACACCACTCTCATGTTTACACCAACCAGTTTTACTCACACTTTTTGAACATATAGGTAGAGTCGAACAAACTTGAAAATGCCAGAAATAGTGGCAAGGAACGTTTATTATTCTAGACAGTCATTTGCCGCACCTAACCAAAAACTTGGACAATGTTTATAGATATAATGCAACTGACATAAGTCATGTTTAACGTGTCATTCCATCCGTTCTAATTAACGCTAGTTAGGGAGGCATGAACCTCCAGAATCTCTCCCATAGGACGAGGGTTTAAAAATGACCCGTTGCGGTAAGGTAGGGTGACACTTCTGTTGAAGAGTACCCGCAAAAGGTTTAGAATCCAAGTGTAATGTTAACTTGACTTAGAGCCAGATTTTGTATCTATTTATGTACATACATTTGAAGCCCATCGTGGCGTTTAGGCATTTTGCGTGTCTCAGCCGAAAGACGGCCACATTTTGCAGCCGGATCGGATTTGTTTCGGGCAGATTCAGCACAAATGAGCGCTTCCTGCGAGTTCAGCCATTCATCCATCTCCGGTCGGCGGTGACAGAGGCTGGCCTTTGCACACCGATTCGTTGGGCGAATTAGTCGCCCCTGTCCTGCCTGCGAAGCGTGGCATCGGCTAGCATGTGTAGCGCTGTCCCAGCGCAGTACGGTGACCATGCTGGCTGGTTTACAAAAGATGATCTGTTCAGGTGATTTGTGATTTGAATATAAACAATACTCTCAATCGCCTTTATGACTGTTCTTGGGAGATAAACTGTTTGGACCTGGGCTTGATCATTTTAACAATGACCCCGGTGAGAGGGTGCTTGAACACCCCCTCTGGTTTTTCTGGCGGCACAAAAAACGGCGGCGTGAAGCGCCGCTGTACTTGGTAAACCCTCTCCTTGATTGGTTCTGCAACCTTTCCCAACATTTTTTAGGCTGGGTCATCTTAGGTCAGGTCACCAGTGTGGGTCAAGGGACTTCGCCTCCAAAAAAGTTTAAGATATAAGTGGGGTAATCTATCGAATTAAACTCATGTCACATAATGGACCCACCGAGTATAACAAAATATATTCCGGGGTGACAACGGGTCAGATACGGATCATGACCTCTCCATTGGAAATACACGGGGAAAGCGAGAAATGGACGAAAAATGACTCCATATCTATAGATACAGCTTATAAAAATCCTAGTATCCTAGGCCCCTTACCAGGTTCCACCTGATAGGTTTTGCCGGTCCAAATTCGCGCCCTCCTGATCCGGATGCCCCCCGGAATGTTCCCCCTCGGCAATCATGGATCCGCCTATGGGTTGTTCAGCATTGCCTTTGGCTACTGGTGTTCTCGATAAACGTTTCTGCGCTGCATAAATTTGGCCCGTGGCGAGGCTAGTGTTGACAAAATCAAGCAGTAATATACCGGCATCTGGCGCCTTTTTTATAACGCTGTGATGCTCAGTCCCTCATTTAGTGTGAACGGAGATGTTGCAGCATCTCTGCAGTCGCTTGCTAAGTTTTTGGGTTGGTGAGTTGCTTTTTGAGGGAGCTAGAGCAAACTCCAGTAAACTCACCCCGACGGCAACAATATGGGCCGGCACACTGGCTGCCGTGATGGAGCCTTAAGACACACTGACTGCCGTGGTGGAGCCTATTGACACACTGGCTGCCGTGGTGCAGCCTATCGACACACTGGCTGCCGTAGTGGAGCCTATCGACACACTGGCTGCCGTAGTGGAGCCTATCGACACACTGGCTGCCGTAGTGGAGCCTATCGACACACTGGCTGCCGTAGTGGAGCCTATCGACACACTGGCTGCCGTAGTGGAGCCTATCGACACACTGGCTGCCGTAGTGGAGCCTATCGACACACTGACTGCTGTGATGGAGCCTTAAGACACACTGACTGCCGTAGTGGAGCCTTTAGGCACAGTGGCTGCCGTGATGGAGGCTATCGACACACTGACTGCCGTGATGGAGCCTATTGACACACTGGCTGCCGTGGTGCAGCCTATCGACACACTGACTGCTGTGATGGAGCCTTAAGACACACTGACTGCCGTAGTGGAGCCTTTAGGCACAGTGGCTGCCGTGATGGAGGCTATCGACACACTGACTGCCGTGATGGAGCCTATTGGGACACTGACTGCCGTGGTGCAGCCTATCGACACACTGACTGCTGTGATGGAGCCTTAAGACACACTGACTGCCGTAGTGGAGCCTATTGGGACACTGACTGCCGTGGTGGAGCCTGCCACGATACAGTAACTGCTAAGCGAATCAGGTCTGGCCTTTGAAGCGCCTCCTTGAGCTTGTTTGCGTCCAATAACGGGTTATTATGTAGTATCTATGCCTAATTCCTGTGGTATGTATAGTTTCCGTAGCGCGGAACCGTGCTTTGGGAACACCGGCAGCCAGAAGCAACGTTTAAAATGATGATGTTCAGGCCTTAACAATTTATATCTTTAACAACGGCCATAAAGGTGATAGCCTGCATTTAAACAATACAGCACCTAAACAAACAGTACGTGGCAAACGTGCCCATATTGGTTTTGCACTGATATGTCACGCACCTTTGTTGGCGCCTACGGCTTCCGTCGACTCTGTTTACCTATCATCAACTGTCCCATTCGTTAGGAGTTAATGCAATGCCACGGTGCGGCAGCAACAGCCGTGCGTCTAGTCGTAAATGAGGTTTGATACATGCACTGCCACAGTTTCCGAAACTATCAACAAGCTTCAACTAGCCAACATGGTCTGGTTAAAAAAAATGAAACGAAACATTTCCCTCACCGCCAATCTCGGGGGTACACCAATATCGGCGAGAAGTCTTCACTGAGCAAGCGCGACTGCTGAGTGCAAATATGATTGCACCGGTGATTTTGCACATTAACGGTCTGCCAGTTCAATGGATCAAGCGAGAACTTCACGCAAAAGTGCACCAAAAGGAAGGTAGCTCTAAACACTGTCTTGATGGAGGGTGCGTGCCCCAGTTGGTGCAAAGGAAGTGTCATCTGCATGGGCGCCGAAAGCGGGGGGAGGGACGGGGAGACACGTCCCCCCTGTTGGCCTACCAGGGGGGACGTTCCCCCAAAATTTTTGGGTCAATGGTCATTAATGCCGTCAGGTACCCAATATGCTAAAAATTCGCCTCCCCCGGTCAGCACCAGCCCGGGTCCGTCTCCCCCCTGCAAAAATTCCGTGGCGGCGCCCCTGGTCATCTGGGCTTAAGCCTCGTCCCACGCAGGGACAGCGATGGGTCTTTTTTCGGAATAGACGAATTTCCCTGAGGCTTTTTTCCAAATATCTGAAAAAATGCATAGGCGCAGCACTGCGGTTGAGGGATCTAAATTTTACCCAATCATTTTCCCATTATCCCTGAATTTTTTTACCCCGGGCCACACCAGGTCAAGTCACTAGGCGAGGTCAACAAGGCCACCTCACTTCAAGTTTTGAGCTCTACCATAGCTACATTTCTTGGCCGATTGATTTGGAACTTTCTACACTCGATGACCTCTCTAGGGTCTACAAGATGTATCTGGGATTTTTTTATTTGGTGACGTCAGGTCACAAGGTAACCTCTCCAATAGAAACGTATGGGAAAAAGCTGTCTTATGATCTAAAAGTCACAAAAAGGGATTGCAAATGCTCATATTTCTCATAGAATAATACTTGGCTACCATTTCACGGATTCCAGGGCCCTTTGCTTCCTTTGACTTATCTTAGGTCATCACAGGCCATAAGGGATAAAAAACATTTTGACGATAACTTTTGACATTAGTAAGCTAGGGCGCTGAACCAAACCTCATCGTGTAAGTCTCGTCACTGGCTTTTGTTTGATATACGGCAAGACTATTTTATGACCTCCCGTGACCTTGGGGCATGCTAGGTCAATACGTGTCATCTGGAGGTCATACCACTGGCGGGAGGTCCTCATGTTTTAATTAGCAGAAAGCCCTGGAATTTACTATCAAATATACATAACCAGACCTTAATAGCTCTAATCGCCTGAGCGCTATGTCCCGGCGTGCACGGGTGGTCACAGGGCGTCGACGGCGAGATCACATTAATGACGCTGTTCAATTGTTAGGCCGGCTTCCCGCTCGTGAAATGATTGTGTACCATTCATTGTGCCTATTGAGACGTGTCATGGACGTGGGCGAACCCGTTCCCAAGTAGCCCAACAAGTAGCAACTCGCCGTGAACGCCAAGAGCGAACGACGAGAAATGTCAGCGATCTCCTCCTTCCACGGATTAGAACTGAGTCAGGGAGAAGGCGTTTTATATACCGTACCAGCCATGCTTTCAATGGATTACCACATGTAGCGCGATACAAGCCCATAGGTGTGTTCAAACGGGAGCTCAAACGTCATCTGAGCTAAGTTCATCGCAACCATGCCATGTTTGTGGAATGTATGAGGATCGAGGATGTAGGTATTGTTTAGTTTTTATCCATGTTTCTTCTTGACCTAGGCTCTATGATAGCCAGCTTTTTTTGTTTGGAAGAGTCCGCGACGTTGAATACAATACAATACCATACAATGCAATACAATACAATACCATACAGTACAATGGAGTTTTCTTAGGAATTGGATATTTTAGTAAAAAATAGCCCACCGTGACCCAAACTGACCTCTGGAGGTCAAACCGTTCAGCCGTGCATTAAAAATGTGACGTAAGCCATGCTGAATTCACACGAGCCTTTCAACACACTTTTTAGATTTCCGCCGACCTCCATATTTTCGGAGTTAGAGAAGGGGCATCTATGGCCCCGGGTGGGGCGAAGGTGGCGCTGGACCCCCGTGGGGCGCGGGTTAATAAAAATAATCGTTGGGGTTTGAAGACGCACCAACTGGCAATGTTATGCAGCGTCGCCACCTCTCACTCTGTAAGGAAGGATTTGGGGATCAGATACTCTTATTTAGAGTCTCCAAGGGACTTGCGCTATATGACTTCGCAGGGTGGCGAGTCCCTAAACCCAAATAATCAATCCTAGGGGCTTGAACCCAGGACCGGTGGCTTAACACGCCCATTGACGGGGGCGGGTATCCGCCCTTCGGGTTTTTCGGAGATAGCAGAAAAACGGTGGCGCGTAGCGCCGCCGTACTGGCATCATTTTTGGCATCATCATCATCCCTCATCATTTTTACGACTTCTGTGAAAATTTTAAGGTTAGGTCATCTCAGGTCAGGTCAACAGTAAAGGTCAAGTGACCCGATCACAAAAAAGTTTAAGATAGCATAAGTCGGAGCAGGGTGAACTTATCTAATTGAAACTCATATCACATAATGGCCCCACCGAGTTCTCTAAAATATGTTCCGGTATTTTTGATATCGATGACCTAAGGTCAGGTACGAGGCATAACCTCTCCATTGGAAATACACGGGAGAAATGATTTTTACGGAATAACTCAGTAACGGATGGTGATAGAGCATTTATTTTAGCTGCATTAGATTTGCCTGGGCTTTGCAGTTCTAATGATATGCATTTTATATAGTTTGGCCCTGACCTGACCTCAGGTCAGGTCAAATCCTTGATTTGACCTAGCAAGGTCAAATTATATATCATTTGATTCGGCTTGCTGAGAGGATTCATATGGTTTAAGTCTTTTTCTCTATCTTTACTTGTTCAGATGTAATGGCCGAAAAACTGAATTTACATGTTATCCCTATGACGGCATGTTTTGACCTCTTGTGACCTTAAATGTGACCTGACAAAAAATGGTACAAATGTTTTCGATGGAGAAGTGGATGGGCAGCTCAACGCCGTTTACCGTTTTTCGCTACCTACCGTGGTTCTCGAGATCTTAGGGGCGGGTACCCGCCCCCGTCAATGCGAAGGTGGCTCAGACCCCGTCAATGCGCGTGTTAAGAGATTTTGATGCTATCCGCTAAGCCACCCATCCGCTGAGTCAGGGGCGTAGGAACGGTTTGAAAAGTGCGGGGGGCTACCTTAGAGGGGGCCACCTCGAGGGGGCACCAGCCCACGGGGGCCCATTATCATGAACAATTCTAGATAGCTCGTTTGGTGTTTATAAGGTACGCATGCACACTAGGTTGTCAATATATGACAAATTGAGAAATTGAATGTTGTCCTATGATATGGAGTTGTACCTATTATGATCTAATAAATCATAGAAAAAAGCCAGAAAATATTTTTGGCTTTTATGCATACCCTTTTGCAAATCAGAAATAAGTTCTTAAACTCTTTTGGAGGATTTCAATCATTTTTATCACGAGCGAGCTTTTTTATATTTACAGATGTTCAGGTCCTTTTCATCATACTCGCCGGGTTTAAGGCCCGGCAGATTCCTTGTGCGAGGAGCAATTTGACTCCCAAGAAACCCCTCCAACAGGGAAAGAGTTGGCGACGCCATATAACCCTGGCAGTTGGTGCGTCGATAAGCCCCAATAATTATGCTGGTTTCCATGCGGCCAACCCGGGTTCAAGGCCCGGCAGATTCTCGAAGCAAATATCAATCTGGCTCCCGAGAAACCCTTCCAACAGGCAAAGAGTTGGCAACGCCATATAACCCTGGTAGTTGGTGCGTCAATAAGCCCCAAAAATTATTGTTATTATGCCGAGGAGGTCCAGCTTTGATCCTGAGCACCAGTTCTATGTGCTATACGCTTTGGCAGATGAATCCATCCCTCGTCTCAGCATTACAGACTGAACTGGCTTCAGCTGTCACTTCCTTTACAGCTCTCTCTCTCTCTCTCTCTCTCTCTCTCTCTCTCTCTATGGCCTATGTGTGGGCGGCAGGGGAAGTACTCTACCTTCGCGTGCTTCCCCATGAACTCTAGCCACTTGCACTTGGTGAGGCTGCAGGCCATGATAAACTCGGTAGTGACCTCCCGTTCTTGGGGCAGGGCATGATCCGCAGCCTGAGGGAGGTGTTCCCCTTCTCCCGCTCTCCTCTGATGGAGATATTCTGGGCAAAGACGAACTTCCTCCTCGTGGCAGAACAATGTCATCAGGATCGTCTCGGTGTGCACGAACGTTGCAGAGGAGCACACGGTGGGCATGACATTCAACTGCACCACCTTGGGCTGGGTACAAAGGCAGGAGAGCTCGAACATGACTTTCCGAGGGCTGTCCAATCAGTCGTTGCTGGTCTACACCTGCAGCCAGTAGGGTAGGTAAGGCTCGTTAACGATAGCGACGATCTCCTACCGAGTTCCAATTTTTCTACTGACCCCAGATGAAGGTTATCAACAACTTGGTAGACGGTCCAAGAAACGTCCTATTCTAGCTCTCCTGCCTCGGGATCCAGCCCTAAATGGTGCAATTGACTGTCATGCCGACTGTGTGCTCCTTTGAATGGTTTGCTCACTCCGAGGAGATCCTGATAACCATGGCATGCTCCGCAGTGAGGAGGAGGAGAGGAGGACCACCTTCCAAAAGATCATCTCCATCAGAGGGGAACAGGGGCGGGGAACACCTCTCTCAGGCGGCGTAGCCTGCGCTACATCAACACACAGATGACCACTTTCAAAAAAATAATTGACTGGGACGGGGTCACCGAGCCTATCTGCAGCTTGATCAAATCCAAACTCCCAGGGTTCATGGGGAAGCCCATGGAGGTGGAGCACTTCGTCTGCGACACGCAGGCCATGGCTGTAGCAGACACGTCTGTAAAGCAAATGACAGCTGCCAGTAATGTCTCTCGTCCTGGAAGAGGAATGGTTTTATCAGGTGATGGGCTCCAGGACACCAAACTGATGCTCAGGATCAACAGCAAGCAGGACCTCCTCGGCATTACATAGTTGACGATCAAATAGATGCAACTTGCGATCAATCTGAAACTCTATTTTAGATGGGCGCTATATGGCCACACTGGTTAGGGCGCCCTTAAATTCAAATAACAAGAAAATATATTTTAGGCCTCGAAATACAGCTAGACTTATCATGACCATCCTTTCCCTGAATCAATTCCTGCTGCTATAAAGAGGGAGTCCGTAATGACTTAAATAGCTCGTCTCGTCTGTGTAATGAAATAGGTGATTCAAAGCTATCTAGACATGGATAAGTGTGGTCGTTTTATATCAGGGCACTGTCTCTCCTTTTCTAAATACATTTTTGTGAATGCGATAAATAGTCGAAAATCTGCGAATATAAAGAACTTGGTGAAAATGATTTGAATGCCCCCAAAAACCTAGAAATACATTTCTTCAGTCGAAAACGAGATTGGTAAAAATACCTAGACCATTTTTGGTTTTGATTAGTTTTAATTAGACCATAATAGAACTGAAAATCATGGGACAAAATCTCATTTTTCAATTTTCCATATATTGACAAAACCTAATACACACCATCATGCACCAGGTATTTCCATACATTATTTCTTACGTTGTTTTCCGCTGTTTCCTTTCATTGAATAGTTTCGTGTTGTTTTTTTCACTTCGTAGTAGAAGGCGGCCGGCCTCGTCACGCCTTTCGATGGCTCAGGGACAATTGTTGCTCGGCATTTGGTGCGGGGTGCGTGTCCGTTTCATGCTTTGTGTTTGGATTGCTATGAGATGGAGTTTGATTGGGTCCAGTTCTCGGGGCTCATTTGAAAACACTCGGGTAGTAGGTTTCATGGCCTTTTATACGAAGCTCTCCTCTTCCAGGGGCTTGCAGGCGGCGTACTACGGAACTGGAACATTCTCAGATAAGCTATCGGGCCCGTTTGGGTTTCTTGTTCTGTATTAAAGTTGCTGATATTTATATATTCGTTGCGGGAGCCCACCACAAAATGAGGCAGTATCCCCCTGGCGCCCGGTTCCTATGTCTATGGCGCCCAGGAGCCGCCAAATTATCTTGGAGGGCCCCAAGGTCCAGACCATGGCTCAGGAAACCAGATCTTATCAAGGGACCTCACATAAGCACAGGGCCCCTAGAAGCTCAGCACAGGGGAGCCCCAGATTCGCACAGGGTGTCAGATTAGCTTGGGGGGACGGTTCAGCTCAAAGGTCCTCAGATCGGCTTTTTAGGGTCTCAAAACAGCTCAAGGGGTTTGTTCAAGCTCACGGATCCCAGCTTAGCTCAGTGATGCTAGAACAGTTCAGGGGCCCCAGACCAGTCCAGGGCCCTTGTTCAGCACAGGGGGTCCCGGATTAGCTTTGGAGGCCCAGCTCAGCTCAGGGGCCCCAGATCGTCTCATACCAGCTCAGGGAGCTCCATTCACGTTCACGGCCCCCAGCTTAACCCAGGGAAATGCTAGGAATAGAACTCAAATACCATTTAGAACTTCTAACTACAAGTTTTCGTTTCTGCCTAGCACGATAAAATTATTAAATAAGCTGCCAGGACATCTCTTAGAAATTCAATCCGAGACTACATTCAACCATCACCTTGAGCGGTATTATAGCCAAAACAACCCTCCAAAGTACTTCACCTTCGGCCCAAAAATAGATAATTCTCTCTTAACCCGCCTGAGGGTGGGTATGTCCAAAATTAAACGGCCATTTGTTCATAATTCAAGCCATGGAATCTCCGTGCTGCGACTGCGGTCACTCTTGCGAGGAAACCGCACATTTTCTTCTCGATTGCCCGAAATTCACCCCACGGAGGGAGACTATGATGAATAATATTACAGCACTATTTAATATTCCATTCCGAACTATCCACAGAAAATTAAAAATAGACACTCTCATCTTCGGGCACTCTCTCCTACCCGGCGTTGACCAAGCTGTGGCCCAAGAGGTTTTCAGATACATAAAAACTAGTGGAAGGTTCCGTGGTGAGACCGAGCGCCGCTGAGCTGGTGGGCCGCTGCGTGCATGACCTGGCTGCCGGTGCCCGGCCGGGCGTGGGACCGTGTGTGGTGGCGTGGGCGGGGACGTCTGACTGGCGGCGGCATCGTTGTCGTGTTCAGTGCTACCCGAGCGGCGTCGTGACTCAAGTGCCTTGGCGCTTTTACGCCAATCGGGGATTCATCTTGATTTACTTGTTTTTGCAATGTCGGAAAATAAATGTATGTATGCATGTAATGGACTCTAGAAGAGTTCAGGGGCCCCATACCAGCTCAGAGGTAAGCCCCAGTTAAGCACAGGGGTACATAGATTAGCTTAGGGCTCCATAATAGCTTAGGGGGCCACAAGGTGGCTTATGTAGGGTCTCAGAACAGCCCGAGAGGCCATTCAAGCTCATGGCCCCCAGCTCAGCCCAGGGGCCCCAGACCAGTTCAGGGGCCGTCCAGTTAAGCACAGGGGTACCCAGACTAGCTTAAGGCTCAGACTAGCTTTGGAGGCCCAGCTCAGCTCAGGGGCTCCCAGATCGGCTGATATAGGGTCTCGTCTCACACCAGCTCAGGGGGCTCCATTCAAGCCAAAGGCCCCCAGCTTAGCCCAGGGACCCTGGAAATTTTCAGGGGCCCCATACCAGATCAGAGGCCCCAGTTAAGCACAGGGGTACCCAGATTAGCTTATGGCCCCAGCTCAGCTTAGGGGCCCCAGGGTGGCTGATATAGAGTCTCAGAACATCTCAAGGGGCCCATTCAAGCTCACGGCGGCCAGGTCAGTAGCTGTAAAGCCTTATAGGGGTCCCAGACCATCTCAGGGGCCCTAAATTCAACACAGGGGCCCATATTTGCTCTGATGACCAGATTAGCTTAAGGTCCCGGATCAGCTCAGGGCCCCTTGCCGGCATATATAGGATTTCAGAAAAGTTCAGGGTTCCAATTAAAGCTTATAAACCCAAGTTCAGGCCAGGGGCCCTATTACTGTGCAGGGGCCCCAGATAAGTTTAGGGCCTCCCGTGCAGCACAGGGAAGCCAGATTAGCTCAGGGGACAAGATTAACTTTACGGTCCCAGCTCAGCTCAGGGCCCCCAGGTCGGCAGACATAGGGCCTGGCCAACTCAAGGGGCCCCGTTCAAGGTCACGGCTCCTAGCTCAACTTAGGGATCATAGAACAATTTATACTGCCCAAGCCACCTTAGAGGCGCTCAGTTCAGCTCAAGAGGCCCAGATTAGCTCGTATGGCATCAGAGGCCAGTTCAGGGCCCCTAACAGCTCAGGGGACCTTAAAATCGACTCATATGACCTCTGCTTAATTTAGCAGCACAGGTAAGTTTAAGGGGTTTCCGGGACTAGCTGTCGGGCCAGTTTGAGTTTCTTGTTTCATATTACAGCTGCTGATATTCTTATCTCCGTTGCGGGGGCCCATTTCAGAAAACAGGGGGCAGTGGCCCCCTGGCCCCCGGTTCCTACGCCTATGCCCTGAGCCATTTGGACTTATGTGCATTGAGCAGTGAAGCTAGCAAGAAACCTGCTAGCGAAAGACATAGAATTCCTAGCCCAACGCCGAGTTCAGTGCAGACTTCAAGAGTTGGAAGTGGTCTGCATCCGAGATATAAGCCTTACTACAAACAAGCAAGTGAGACTTCTTCCGACGATGTCAATGCGACGGCACCCTACTAAGAGCATGGCTATGGCTGGCTTAATTAGGGAGAAATGGGGGAAGGAGGGCTTCTGTTCGAATGTGAGCTCAATGTTAAGTGTTGAAAGAAGTACGCCCATACAGCGCAATTGTTCCGTAACAGTTGAGTTCTGTTTGAAACTACACCATTTTAAATTCAGTTTGAAATAAGTCAAGTTCAAATTAAAATAACTCAAGCTCAAATTAAAATAAGTCAAGTTAAAATTAATTATGATAATGTTATAAAAATTAACCGGCAATGGCTCATAATATAATGAAATTGAAAACGCCAAAGAGTATATTAATATTTCGACGACGTGTCTTCTTTAGAAACAAGTTTTGAATCGGAAAGTCATTGATAGCAATGATTTTTAAATTCAATTTGAATTTAGGGCGAACAGCAAGCAGGTACACATGAAAAAATTCTTAACATCTTGCGAAGGATACAGTGTGATGACCTAAATAAATTTGTGTTACTTAAGCAATGGAATCTAAAAAAATACATGATACAGAAGCTACACACACATATAAGTACAGTCCGCAACAAAACTATGGATGTAACCGTGAGTAAAACAATTTTCAGCGATGGATGTATAGTGGTGTGGTGAGTGTTAATGCGTGGTGGCTTGGTCTTAAGTGGTGTAAGTGTATGCGTATGGTACTGGATGCAGGAGGCGCCACGAGGAGGATTGCTTATTTATTTGTGGTCTGCAGTTTCGGATTTCTATTGATTCCTTAATTTTGCATTCTGACGAGTCCTTACAAACATGAATAATTTGTATCACGAAGTCTTTGTCTGTGATGCGTGTAGTGGGGTGATGTAATATAGTGTGGTCTCCTAGATACTTACCCTTTTCTCTTCTCCTAGCGTGTCCTAAATGTTCCATGAAGCAAGTACGAATTTGGCGAATTGTTTCCCCTATATAAAACATGTTGCAAAGTAGGCATGTCATACTGTATTTTTGATGTGGCATCTCCCCTGTAACCCGGTGTCGCATGTGCTGCATGATTTCCTGTGTCCTTTAGGGCATGGTGGTGGGTTTAGTGATGATCTTATGAGGATGTTTGAGAGTGTTTCGCCGCTCTTCCAGGCTATCGTAATGTCTAGGTCTGTGGATTTGGTTGTGTTGGTGATCTTGTGAGTGAGCTGCTCATCAATGTATGGAAGAGAGATGTAAGTTGTGTTCCTGTTCCTGTTATTGGGACGTGTTTGACGTGGCTTATATTTGGCAGAGTTTTGCATGTTTTTGATGAGTTTGGCCGGGTATCCGTTCGATATAAATAGTTCCATGCTTTTTTCTAGGCCACGGTTTTTTGCAGGTAGGTCTGACCCTAACCGGATGGCTCTAAGTGACTGTGAGTGTATCATTGATCTTTTAGTTTGCATAGGATGAGCGGAAGTGAAATGTAGAATTATCGGTGCGGCCATGGGTTTTATATAGAGTTCTGTGGTGTACTTTCCAAAGGGATGTACGGTCAGGAGGGTGTCTAGAAATGGAATCTGTTGATGTTAAGAGTGGTCTGACCTATCTATGCTGAACTTGAGAGCCGGGTGAAAATCATCGATGAATGTGAAATATTTCGTTAGGGTCTCTGAGCCATGCGTCCATGTTCCAAAGATATCTATTTACCTTAAGTAAAGGATAGGTTGCAATTCACTGGCTGATAGGATCAGGGATTCGATGGTGTTCATAGAAAGGATTGCCAATGGGGATGCTATACGGCTGCCCATTGCTATGCCCTTAGTTTGTTTGAATATTCCCCCCCAAAATCTGACGTAATTGTTGTTAAGACAATGTTTTAAAAGATATTCTAAGTCAGGAATGGTAAGACCAAATAAGTTGATTTTAGTCGCGTGGGTACGAATCATTTCAATCGTCGAGCTGATGGCCTCTGCCGTGGGTATGTTACCATATAGATTATTAACATAAATCTATAATATAGATTGTCTTGTCTACCATATAGATTATTAACATAAAAGTGGCTGTAGGCGGCTCCTCGTGGCGCCTCCTGCATCCAGTACCATACACATACACTTACACCACTTAAGACCAAACCACCACGCATTAACACTCACCACACCACCATACATCCATCGCTGAAAATTGTTTTACTCACGGTTACATTCATAGTTTTGTTGCAGACTGTACTTTTATGCGTGTGTAGCTTCTGTATCATGTATTTTTCAGATTCCATTGCTTAAGTAACACAAATTTAGTTAGGTCATCACACTGTATCCTTCGCAAGATGTTAAAAATTGTTTTCACGTGTACCTGCTTGCTGTTCGCCCTAAACTCAAATCGAATTTAAAAATCATTGCTATCAATGACTTTCCGATTCAAAACTTGTTTCTGAAGAAGACACGTCGTCGAAATATTAATATGCTCTTTGGCGTTTTCAATTTCATTATATTATGAGCGATTGCCGGTTAATTTTTTTATAATACTATCATCATGACTTTCAAGCTCAATTCCACACTTCAACTCTTAAAGTTCAAATTAAAATATATAAATTTTGACTTGAAATAAATCAAGTTTGATTTGAAATAAATCAACTTAAAATGGAGCAAGTTAAAATGGAGCAAGCTTAATTTAATTCTGATGAAGCCCAACCCAGATACATTTATTGTCTGTATATCCGTCACTGCAATTGATTAGCGTTGAGCGGGATGCATTCTGCAGGACTGGGAGTGCACAAGCACAATACATTATGGATGTTTATTTAAATGTGCGAAAATCTCCCCGTGCGCTTTCAGCGTCACTGAATTAAAACAGAAATATTTCTGACCAAGTTCGCGCTACCGTGCCGGCACACGAGAGGGGAAGCATTGTTTTTAAGTATATGTAACAGATACTGTAATATAGATAGCTAAGATGCATTCGTGGAACTGCAACTTAATTGCAAGTTGTGGAACTGTCATTCAATACATTTGGCATGTGTCTGAAACATATAGTGTAATATGTGCAAACTTTTTATTGGTTGGCTTGCACCAAATGTGCATTGGTTGCCTTAATCAAAATACTTTAATTTGAATTTGACTTGTTTTAAATCAATCTTGACCTATTTTAAATTGAAGTTCAGCTACTCTAATTTGAAGATGACTGGTTTTTATTTGAACTTGACTTATTTTAATTTTAACTTGAATTATTTTTACTTGAACTTAATTTATTTTAGATTGAAGTTAAAATGGTGCAGGTAGGTATGAAGCTGGGGTTTTTGGTGCGGTCTTCACGACTCATAGCTCAGTTTAGTTTCCATGAAGGCCCCAAATTTCCTTTAAGATGCTCCTATTTTAAATTTGTCACTTGCAATACATTTTCTGTCATGCCGTCTCATTGGCAGATCCATGCATGGGTGGAAATCCCGGGGGGAGGGGAGGGGGGGGTTCAGGACCCCTGTATTTTGGGTTTCACAAAGGCTTTGTAATGAGTTTGTATGGCCGTACCAGCGTTAACACACCCAGGACCCCCGGATCGAGAAGAGATCTTCAGCCATGGATCCAGGAACAACTTTTGGAGGGGCCAAACCAACGTTTGGGGGGAGAAGCGAGAAAAAAATCACGACAACGTAATATTTCCAAAGAAAAAGGCCAAAATTTGATCCTTGTGGGGACCTAAATATACCACTTTAGGCTTTGGTAGGGGCCAAGGCTCCTTTGGCCCCCCCTTGGCTCTAGTGTGTCATCTGTCACTAGCAGCATGAGCAGTGCACAGATTGCTCGTGCACGTGTCCTGCAGAGTTGCACGCGCTCAGTCAGCTGTCCTGCAGTGGGTCAGAGGGGAAGGGGTCGGGAGGGCCTGCTGGAGCGGTCAATACCTCACCGCTGCCAGCTGGCTTGTCGTACGCGGAACAGCTGATCTGGTGGTGCCAAGTCAACTGCCGCGCCGCGCTGGCCAAGCGACAGGCGGTGGTGTCACTACATCACACACTGTACCCATTGGCACTGCATGGAAACAATTCATCCCATATTCTTCTACAACTGGCCAGTGACTGGGGTCGACTGCGACTCGTGCAGACATGGCTTGAAACCCAAACTGCCGTATTCAAAGCTGCATATTTCTTAGAAGGTGTAATAGTTGTCTGTTTGCAGCGGTTGGACTTCTGTCGGTGTACGTTGACCGTTTGTAACCTTTCCTTTTGTCGTGTTTGTTTTCACCTCTTCTCGGAGTACGGTTTCGTTTTCCTCTCTCTAGTGGTCTTCTTTACCATCGTGGGCAAAACACTTTTCGGTTCGCTAATTGGTGTTTTATTGGATTAAATTTAGATTGGATATTTAAATTTATACCCATGCTTTCTGTATGAAGACAAAACAGCACACAGCAGGCAAAACGTTCAAAGCCGAAACGACGTCGATCCATCCTGTGCCTGAACCAAAATTCTTAAGTCATTGTCAGTTTTCAGTGGTCAAGAGACCACAAGAGATGCGTTCGCGCGAGAAGTCGAGTCAGAAGTGTCTCCCCAGGGGTGGAGTTTGGTGGCTTGTGCAAACAGATCATGGATCGATGACGGTCCAGCTACCGTATCGTCGTACACCAGTACGTACACAGACTTTTTCCTGACATAGCGCTTGTACCATGGTACCATGACGTACCGTGATACGCCTGCCTGGGGATGACTTACCAATCATATGCCCGCGGCAATAGGTTGTAAATCGTACTGGCAACTAATATTGATGTATGCATGCTGGTTGCGGCCCGCTGATATTGGACGTGACTCACAATGGAAGGAATGCCATCTTAAAAAAACACAACACTGGCTAGCCGACCAAAAATGAGCAGAACTGCAGATAAAAATCGGAAAAGCAATCATTACAAACTTGTCGGTTTCTAGAAAGAAAAAAATGAAAATACATAATCTTAATTTCCTTTTGCTCTGCATCTAAAATTATCGGTTCCAAAAACGTGTACTAAAACGGTTACAACGGATCCCAGTCTCCCCTAAAGGATTTTTTTAATGCTGCTGTCACAGATCAGCGGCGTACATGGTTGCTCCGGCTTTAACCAGATGTGGTCTGCACTGCCGATTCGAGACGTTAATTTGTGTAATTTCCGATGTCGCAATATCTATAGAGTTCACCGGAAGACAGTATAATTATGTTCATTGACGTCTCTATCGAAAGACAACTTTTGTTCAGTAAGGCCCTATCTAAAGACAAGTTGGTTCATGTAGGGTTCTAGCGAAAGAGACCAAACTTGTCATGGTAAACAGCAGAATTCAATACGTCAGATTCCCGGGGGAAATATTGAAGTTGAAGAAATATACAGTTTTAAAGAGGGCACTAAATCAGGATTGTGCAAACCACATCTACTCACATCACATCTAAATGGAAGAGGTACCCAAGTAACCAGGCACTCTCCCAGTCCTCCCTCTTGCGGCACCGCTATCGATGCGCTAGTACATCTCTTGGAATTGCACCAACCCTACTCGAAATACCTTGACCCTGCGTTCGTCTGAAATCAGCGCAGCCGCACTGGAGGCGGTACTAAGCTGCACTCTGTTTGGCAGACGGCGGAGTGGACTGGAGGCGGTACTAAGCTGCACTCTGTTTGGCAGACGGCGGAGTGGACTGGAGGCGGTACTAAGCTGCACTCTGTTTGGCAGACAGCAGAGTGGACTGGAGGCGGTACTAAGCTGCACTCTGTTTGGCAGACGGCGGAGTGGACATAAGCCACCGTTTGCCGGCGGTGACTGGCGGTACTAAGCTGCACCTGTTGGCAGACGGCGGAGTGGACTGGAGGCGGTACGCGCACTTGCACGGCAGGAGGCGTACTAAGCTGCACTCTGTTTGGCACGGCGACGAGCGGTACTAAGCTGCACTCTGTTTGGCAGACAGCGGGGTGGACGTGGGCGCTGGCCCTGTGTATCTGGGTGTCGTTCTTCGGCTGCCTGATTGGGGCCGGCTACAACATCAGCGTTCTGAACGCACCACAAGAGGTCAGTCAATTGGTCAAACTTTGTGTTTGACTTGTACACAGTGGTAGTACACCATGGCAGCGCACAGACCGCCCACTACACTGCCTGCTGCTAGAACCCGTCGAAGACTAGTTGCTACCACATGAACGATACCTGTGTTAAGGAAGTACCGGCCGATGATGTGAAAGGGCAACTGCATACATCCTTTGTTATGCCACCAAACATGCTGTTTAGTTGTTGTTAGAGTGGGTTTCTTTCGATTTTTCATTGCCAGAATGTGGTGGTACAGAAGTTCATATTTCACAAACATTTACTTACCTGTTTGTCATGTCTGTTTTTGTATTGTATTTTTGAATCGTTACATAAAGCTGGAAATGGAACTGTTCATCACGGTCAATTGGTCATCTCTGAGCTCATGGGATTGTTTATACCCTGTAGTGCCTCACCTTATATGCTTTATTAAAACGTGCATTGACGGGGATCTGAGCCACCTTCGCTTTTTCGCTTTGACAGGGGTGGAGGGGGGGGTAGATGCCTCCGAAGGTCTAAAGAAATTACGTTAGATAGAGAAACACGAAAAGTGGCGTTTGGTAGCCCAGCTTAATTTCGATCAAAAACATTACAAAATATTTTGTCAGGTCAAATTTAAGGTCACTGGAGGTCAAGGCGAGTCACCATAAGGATAACGTAAAAATGAAAGTTGTTCAGTCACAACATTTAAACTAGTAGAGCTAAAGCAAATTATGTGTATAATTATAATCCTCGCAGCAATCCAAATAGAATATATCTAATATGACCTTGCTAGGTCAAATCTGGGATTTCACCTGACCTGAGGTCAGGTGGGATCGGTCAAGGTCAAATGCAGCCAAACTGCATATACTTAGAACCACAAGGATTATAAATCCCCATGCCGTTAAAATAAACGCTGTACCGACATCTATTACCAAATTATTTGGTTTACACCATTTTTCACATGTTTTTCCAACGAAGAGGTAATGGCTCGTGGGGGAGATTGCCCAAGCCCATATTACGCCACCTTAAAGGGAATGTGGCACCTTCATAACGTGGTTTTAACTGAGATAGCCAATTTAACGCTTAAACCAACACAGCAGGCAGATGAACGCGTTCCGACAAAACGATGTCTTCTTCAGCATCTGTGGTAGGAGGGATAAGGAACCCGTCATTAAGACATGCAGCAGTTTCATCGTTTGGATTTTTGTGCAAAATTATCGTGCGACAGAACTATAAAGGCATCGTTTTTGAGGATATTCCAATATTGCTTCTTGAAATATTCTATAATGTAAGCAAGCAGGCTTCGATATGAGACATTCTAGACTTATCAATGTTCTAAATAATGTTCTATTCTTATTCCATCATCATTATTGTTTTTGTTATTATTATATAAAACTATTATTATTTCTCTCACTTTGCTTGACCAACTCCTAATACAGCCGCAGATTGTGCCCATTTCATGAAGCATGGCGTAAGGTTAAAAGTATCATTTTTAGCTATATGTGCTGCTTCTGTAGCTTTCCTGTTATCTTTGTTTTTTACAAACTGCTATAATTTTAGCTCTATCTCAGTTTGGTAGATGATTTGTTTTCATGGAATGTATGGCAAATGCACTGAATTCTGAGTTGTTTCGAAGGTCTTTTCTATGTTATTTTAATCTTGTTTTTAGACCCCTTCCTGTTTCACCTATGTACAATTTCGTACATGACCCGCACGGCACCTGGTACACTACACTTTTTGGTTCTAGGTCATCTGATCTTTCTTTTTCGCTAAGATGCTACTGTAATGGACCCTTTCTTTTTAAAAGAGCCCACACAAAAAACACATATATATTTTGAGAGCACAGGCTGTCCTGGCGATGTTAAATACAGCTTGCTCTCTATGAGGCGGGTCAATTCGAGTCATCATATAGGTGAGTAGGTCATGCCTCCGCGTGGGTGGCCAATTTTTAGCTCTCATCCCCTTTGTGGCGTCAGAATTTCTCTGTTAACTTTTTTCTCCCCAGCCAGAGTGCGATCTGAGCGTTTGAGCAGTCCTCCTCGTGAGAACACATTGGTCCTTAAAACTACCCTCGTCACTTCAGTCATGTACGAAAAAAATATTCATGTTATTTTCTGCGAAAGTCACATGTCCCCCTTTAACTCTACTTGAAAATATACGAGGCCCTCCCTTTTGTCTACCCTTTCCTTCCAATGCTGCTCAACTGTTCAGAAAAAACCCTGCGCTGGGTAAATCCAAAAAGGAAGAACGTGCGTGCAAAGATAACGCAATCAACCCCCCCCTTTGTTCTGAAAAACGTCCAAGTAAAAGGGATTCGAGCACCCACCCCCATTCAGCCAATTTTGCCCCATCCCCTCCAAAAAGCGCAATGTATCATGCGTGACTGAGATCGTTGGTTTGGTTCTAAGTTGTCAACATGCTCAGCAAGGGTGGTCATTGGGCTAGATTGATTCCTTCTGTCAAGTGCCCTGGCCCCTCCTGCGCCTCGCGCCTTATGGAGTCTGGGCAAACTACTCAATCGCCTCCTGGCGCACATTTCACCCAACCTTGGGTTCTTCTCTGGGCGCCGCCTCCGGACTTACCCCGAATACTTGACTACTCAGGGCACTTGCTTCCGGAATCAGATCAACTGCCTTTGCCGAGCAGGGGCGTCCCAGAACTTAACCTACGTCTCGGCTGATTGAGAGGCGAGCATCTAATGCGAGAAAGACGCCGTTCGGCATCTTCCCAAACTACCCATTTCACCATTGCCCACAGACATGCTGTACACAGAGGTACGGCTCACAGAACGTCTTCCTCATCAGCTTCTTTGATGCGTATATATCCAGACTCGACATGTCTAGCAGGCGATATAATTGTCCTATACGCTGAGTCCATGAGGCCCAGTGTTACGGTAGCCTCTCCCGTATTTTAATCCCCCTTGCTGTAATTAGCGCGGCTCTCCAGATGTTCCGGAATACGCCAATTCCAGCTAGGCTCGTCGTTCACTTTCGCAATAATTATCCCGCACTGATGGTTTTACAAAGAGTGGGACTCAATAAATTTCTCGATCATCACTTTATTACAAAAACGAACCTCTACCAAATTGCGCCAAAACATGCCAAAAGTGTTCCAAAACAAAATATAAACATGCCCAGGCGACACGTAACCACTATGGCACAGGGCGCCGTCCAATGTTGGCCTGATGGTTTCATTTTAGGATAACGGGTCACCCTCCCGATTCGACGAGCTCCGGAACCAAGAGTTAATGCTTCGCAACAGGCGTTTCCAAAGAAAAAAGGGATAACGAGATCAATAAGCCGACGGCACCTTACAAATCAATACGAAAATGATGAAAACATCCTGCAGGCACGTCAATTGATAATGTTTTTTGCAGCCACACGTATACTCTTTGGACGCTTAACGTTGGGCCAGAGGAGCAGGCTGTGGAAAATGGGTTTATCAATTAAAAAAAGTTGACCTTGACCACTAGGTACAATCTTAACTAAATAATTCGAGGGAGGCTTTTATTGTAAAAATATAGCATCGTGTTAAAGGGGAAAGCATGCAGTCTTTACACCGATCTAATATCACGTCTACTAGTGCTAAATAGGTAGTTTTTGGTTAGCATTTTAGCTGCAGTCGACGGAAAAAGTAAATAATAAGAACTGAAATATTCAAATAACCGATTAAGATACTTCAGCGAGTTTTTCATTGTTAATAAAAAGCTAGTGTTTGGCTGAAGTAATAGAAAAGTCTGTCACAAATACTGGTCTAGGTTTGTTGTATTGTCGGTATTGCTTTTAGGTTAGAGGTACCAATATCGTTGTTGTCACGACATCCAGTCTTATTTTTAACGATTCATTCTAACAGGCATTTGTGTGAAGCTCAATTCGAGGTCTGGCTATACTAGGACTGATAATTATTGATATTTACTCCACGATTCTGATGAAGGGCTGTGCCCGAATATATAATCTTCAGTGTTTTTTTACATTTCCGGATTCGAGGGGAGAGGCCAGGGAACATCTTAGCAACTCATCATCATGCTCCTCGCCGCAGCACTTCAAAACTTATCAAAAGTACGCCTAATTACACTAATTTCCAGGATTCGACCAAGGTGCTTTCGCTCCTGTTGTTTCGCTCCTGGGTCATTCGACCATAAATCGACCAAAAATTTCGTAAAATAAAACCCTTCTATTTTTTATTCTCTCCGAAATTGGTGTCAAGGGGATTTCAAAGGTGTAGAATCTAACCATGGCGCCAAAAAAATTATTTGAAAATTCGGTATGGCAGATATAGCCTCCGGAATTTTTGAGGGGTCACCATGTAGGCATTGATTTGAAAGTTTATGATTCTGCCATTTTTTAATGATTGTAACGATATTTTACATTTTTTTCACCATTTAGCATATTTTAATTTGGCTATCTTCCATTTTCATATTTCTGCAAAATTGACGTCATGACCTCGTGACCTAGTTTTTGAACGATGACCTTGACCCGCAGTACAGTGAAATTTATAAATTTGTGTAAAAGCAGTTTTACCTTTGGAAATAATCTTTAAGGTTAAGCAATAAAAATATGGCTTTCGCACTAAATATACTACTTCCTACTTCCGAAACATGACACTAAGTGTCACTATGGAGCTGTACCATCGTAACTCACGGTATGGTTAATGCCAGTGACGACGGAGCGTCCGAATTTAAGAGAAGCGCCATGGAATTTTCAACCAATTTCTTTCCCGTCAACGCCATAGGGGGTGTTAACCCTTACACGTACAGGGGGGGGTGTTGCAACCTCCCTCAGGTTTTCAAGAATTGAAAACGAGCTTCTTAAGTTGGAGTCTTGAAATGTTGTATAGCCTCTTACGCATTCATTGCAGACATCTTGCAAAGAATTGTTACTACCCTTCAAGGTCACGGAGTTATGACCTCAAGAGTGGAGGTATGTTGGGGTCATTTGGGCGCCTGTACCCGTTTTCACGTGAATGCTCCAGACTCTTATCGTTCTTTTGCATCATTTGCTCACGAACTGTCCCAGAATATTTGCTTCCAGCCTTCGAGGTTCTCTTTATCAGGTTAGACCTTTTATGACCTTTTTTGACATTCAATGAGCTTTATTTGACCTTGCGTGACCTCAGTGATAACTCTGTGTCGAATAACGACTACAGATGCGTGTTTCAATTCGGTATTTCCAAATGAGATGAACACCGAATTATTTGACTTGCGTCCGATACGGGCTTAACCTTTTTCGACCTGTGACCTTTTTTACCTTGGAAGGGGGTAAGCGATAACAATTGAAGAAGCAAACTTACTTGGAGTAAATGATGCAGAATGGTTTATAAATAGTCAATTTGAATGATATGGACACTAAACTAGTTGGTTGGCATATTACATGGACTTGACCTTTTTCGAAATTTGACCTTATTTGACCTTGAAGGGGGTGTAAGCAATAACACATTATGAAGTAACTAGTAGCCGTAACACAAATGAAGTAAAGTAATAACACACTTGGCGTAACTGATGCAAAATTTCTTATGAATAGTCAATTTGCATGAAAATGACACTGAACAAGACGTTTTTCTTCAAAAACGGACTTGACCTTTTTCAACCTTTGAACTAATTTGACCTTGAAAGGAGTATAAGCAGTGACAGATGATTAGAAACTCACTAAATTGGCGTAAATGGTTCAGAATGGCTTGTGAATAGTCCATTTAAATGATGTGGACTCTGAACTAGTTACTTTCACTTCTAAGGACTACCTTTGAGCTCTGAACCAGTCCCAGTTAATGCAATGCAGCACTAAAAGTCACCAATGATTTTTTTAGTGCCTAAAACTTCTTTGTTATAAAAGAGCTAAAATAATGAGTATGCTGAGCAAAACTCACTACGAAATTACCATAGGTCAAGTTTAAACACGTTTGAAAATGCCACAAGAAATTACCAAAGGCTATAAAAGCCGAACTGAGGTCATAACATGTTTTAAATTCAAGCTACGTCCGGGGCAACGCGACGCAAAGCCTCAAAATCCAAAAATCTTCCTTAACCCTTGCCCCACCTAGAATAATGAAATCGATGGTCCCCTTAAGGTTTTTTTCGGAACAACAGAAAAAACAACGAGGGGAAGTACCGCGGTTGGGGGTTCTACCTCTTACCCCATTATTTTCCCATCATCTCTGAAATTTATTACCCCGGGTCACCCTAGGTCAGGTCACCAGGCGATGTCAACCAAGGTCACCTCACTTTAACTTTTGAGCTCTACCATAGCTACATTTCTAAGCCGATCGACTTAAAACTTCCGACACTTCATGACCCCTCCGGAGTCTACAAAATTTATCTTCGGGATTTTTTCGATTTGGTGACCTGAGGTCAGGTCACTAGGTAACCTCTTCCATAGAAAAAACATGGGAAAAGCTGTCTTATGAGCTAAAAGTCACAAAATAATCGTAAATGCTCAATTTGTTCAGACAAGCGTTCTTGGACACCCTTTCATGGATCCCAGGGGCGATATTGCCCTTTGACCTATCTGAGATCATTAGAAATCACCAGAGGTTAAAAACAGCATTTTGACGATAACTTTTGACCTAATTAAGCTACAACACTGAATCAAAGGTCATCGTGTATATCTCGTCACTAGTTTTTATTTGATATACAACACATTCACTTTCTTACCTTTCAAGACCTCAGGTCATATTGAGTCACGAGGTAGCCTCTGGAGGTCAAACCACTGGCGGGAGGCCATTATGTTCCACATAGTGGGGATAGTCCTGGCATTTTCCTATCAAACGATTTTTGCTAGATCTCAATAGCTCTAATGGCGTGAGAGCTATGCTCAGGTTTCTTAAGGATTGCATGTTTTACTGGAAATAGCCTATCGTGACATAACTTGAACTCTGGAGGTGAAAACATAGACCTGAGCGCTTAAACGTGTTAGTAAAATCTTACTGAATTCACATGAGCTTTTTAATGCCTTTTGCAGCTTTGCGCTAACTTCCATATTTTCGGAGTTAGGGGAGCATTGATGGCCCCCCCATTGGGGCGAAGGTGGCGCCGGACCCCGGTGGGGCGCGGGTTAAATGCTTCTGGAAATGTCATCATAATTCGGTGATTCAATGTAAAGGGAACACATTTATTTTCAAAAGATGTACAATGATCCAAACGACCATACATGACATTTACAACAGCTAAGTTCATTCCCAAAGGGACAATAATGTGAATTCAAAAAGGGGAGGGTAACCCCATATTCCTGTGCTTGTGTTAAAATGCTTCAACTCTAGGTTGACTGCTTGATTTTGATTCTTCAAATGTTTTTATTTTAAAGTTGCAAGTCAATTAGAACATAAGTTACGATAGCATAGCTCCACAGTAACACCTAGTGTTATATATATAGAAGCTAAAAGTAGTATATGCATTTCGAAAACCATTTTTTCTTTATTTGATATGAAAGACTACTACCATATGTCAAAACGCTTTCAAGATAATTTTTGAATTTCACTGTACTACGGTTCAAGGTCACCATTATAAAACTAAGTCATGAGGTCACCAAACATTTTTTGTTTAAATTTCAAAATTGAAGATAGCCAAAATGTTTCCCGCAGAATTTACATCCTAAAACTATGAAATTTTTAGAAATCACTTGAACAATTTTGGAGCTATAGGCATTCTAATCAATGTCTGTATAATGACCTTCAGCAATTTCCGGAGGCCATTTCTTTCAAACCAAATTTTAAATAATTTTTGGGTGCCATGGGTGGATTATACGCCCTTGTGAGTCGCCATATACCAATTTTGGAGGAAATAAAAAATAGTGGGGTTTTATGCCTTGGTCGATTTATGGTGGAATGACCCTCCTGTTGTTGCACTGCCCGAGTGCAACAACGCCGCTGGATTGTAACGCATCAAAAATTTGATCGGTGTCCCGAATGCACCTTCCTGGCACATTCGGGGCTGCCGCAGGGGGCGCAAATAGGGTTTGTATTCATTTGATAAAACATGGCACTACAAATAAGTAATGCTATACGAAATAGTGCGAATGGCACAAAAGAAAGCGAAATATTCCTAAAATACGATAAAATGCCCAACGCCAGGTTACCTGAGGAATGAAGAGCAGAAACGCACGATTTCTTCATACCATATATGTTAAGGAAAATAATATAATTTTTCTAACAATTGATTCAATTACCTCATTCAACTCTCGTGCAGGAAAACACCATGCCAGCTAAATCTAGCACTGCCAATTGTGATAAGAATATTATTGTGAGGATCACACCAGCGGGATGGGAGATGTAGGGAGTGGCGCCATTAGGCAGGGGTGCACAATCAGGGCACTCTCCCCTACCCGATCTTAGCTCATCGATATAAAAATCCCGATAAATATTTGTAGTACCTACCCAGTAGACTCATTATGTGATTGACTTTCAGATCCGAAGATTAACTTTGTTCTTACCTATACAATCTTATTTTTTAGAATGTGCTCACTTAACCTGCAATGACCTGAACCCCAAATTTTGACAAAGGGTGGAAAAATGGCAACGCCCAGCGCCGCCATTTTTATGCCGTCTCTGGAAAAGCCGGCTTCCATCAATGCGCGTGTTAATGTTCCTAAGTTCTTGCTTAAACATGTGAAAGTAGGTTCTATGCTCAAAATTTTAGATTTTTTTACATTCTGTCCAACTTTTTTTACATTCTGTCCAACAATCGGTGTCGAAGTATATATAAAATTCGACTTTTTGAGTCGAAGCCTCACTAAAGTCACCAAGGGAATTGTTTCAGAGACCCTGACCCCTGAAATCCGAGTATTTGCAATCAATTTTTGTGACTTTTTGATCATAAGCCAACTTCTCTGCACGGTTTTTCTATTGGAGAGGTCACCTCGTGAACTGATCTCAGGTCACCAAATTACGGCTGACTGTTTGCCATCTGCTGCAATATTTCTGCAAAAAATGCATAACACAGACAAAAATGACGTCTTAAATGTCGGACTTCAGGCAAAATATGTATTTGTGACGTCACTCTCTATATATGTAACATGCAGTCGGAAAAGTTTTATCAAGCATATCACTTCCCTAAAAGTCATGTGACTGTTGTAGACGATGTGCCATGTGGCCAAGCCCGGAATAAAACTTGACTTGAAGCCAATCTTTCAATATTTTTTGTATTCTTCTGGTGCAGGCCATCCACTGAATACATACACATAACAAGCCCCCAGCATCTCCATCCCCCACCCTTCACAACTAGCCTAGGTACGAAAAAGAGACGTGGGGAAGAGTGCCAGACCATGAGAAGCGCTTGCCCCGAAGGTGACCGATGTGACAGAATGTATACGTTCTTCAGCAGTCAACAACAGGACATACCCCCCCCCCCACCGCCCAGCCCCCTCCCCCACTCAGAATTCCACCAAACTGTCCCAGCATAATTATTTATCTGCCAAACGTACTATGACCAAGGCTTAGGATCGCAAATACCGTCCACATTCATGAGTAAGCGTCCACACTTTATAGGACTTAACAATGATGGCAAAGTTGAGAGTTTTTTTCAAAGAGTTTCCAATTCATATGACGTAAATTTTTGTCTAATTGTCTTTAAAGTGCATAACAACTATTTATCGGCTGGTTCTGAAAGTTTTGTTCCATTCTACTAAGATGAAGGATATGTGCGTGACGCATTTCTAAAGCCCCCTGTGCGTGGCGCATGGAACGTTTTAGTGAGGCACTTCTCTCTTTCGATGAGTCCTGAAGATGCTCAAAGAGGACAAATGGTGGACCGCCTGCTCGCGGTAGGTATATTTTAGCGCACCCTCCTCCCCACCCTAAAATTCATGCGACCGTTGTAGCCGATGTGCCATGTGGCCGATCCCGGAATAAAACTTGACTTGAAGCCAAGTTTTCATCATAAAAGACAACCCGGTTACCTTGCCTGTTCCTATATAGCTATGATCAGGGGCGTAGCGATTTCGTTCAGGGGGGCGGCGCCCCGAAAAGGCCCCCTGCGACAGCGCCAAAAGGGCCTGATGGGTAAAAAGGGCCCTGCTTGTTACAGAATAGAGTGCTTAAGAGGGCTTAAGAGGGCCCTGTCTGGTATGAAATTTCAAATTTGGCCACAGAGCATGGTGCGGACGAGCCGAGATTCGCGCGGCCCCGTGTCCTCAGGGGAACCTTCGGGCCCTTAGGGGGACGACTGTTCCTGCCGCCCCCCCCTTGGCTACGTCCCTGGCTATGATATCAAACATTTCGAGAGTGGCGCACTTTCCTGTACCTGCAGCTCTCACTACCATTGATTACCGATTGACCGGTGCTACTACTTCAGGTTCTGCTGGTGGCGTGCAATGCCTCTCTGGTGGCTGACTTCGGGATGGTGCTGGAGGAGAGCTCGCTGCAGCTGGCGTGGTCCGCTCTGGTGGCCGTGTTCCTCATTGGCGCCACCCTGGGCTCTCTACTCGGCGGCCCTGTTGCCGATGCTATTGGAAGGTAAGCTGCCGCCGTGCCAGCGCCGCACCTTCTCACGTGGCTCACAATCTCTTCAAATGCTATAAGCTACTTACAATATTTGAAAGATTTTGTCAGTGCTGACTGCATGCATCCTGCTAGTACCGCTTATACGTAGTGGTATTATCCGTGGTTTGGTCCGATGTGATCTGGCCTGATCTATAGGATCAGGCCACATGGAATAGGTGGATCCAGGGGAGGGTTAAGTGGAAGCTTCGTCCCCTTCGATCAGCCATCCGAGGCCCCCTGAATGCGGATGGCACCACCTGAAATGACGCTTTCCATCACCCCTACTCCCGCCCGTATGCGAGTATTGGCGCCCCCGCAATAGGCAATAGGATTTGGGACATACCCGGTGGGTTTTGGCGTCCCCTGGTCCGGATGGCCCCCCTGCAGACCATTCACCTCCCTCCCCGATCGGAATTCCTGGATCCGGCCTTAACCCACGCCCCACCGGGGTCCAGCGCCACCTTCGCCCCGCCGGGGGCCCATCGATGGCCCCCTCTAACTCCGAAAGTATGGGCGTTAGCGCAAATCTGCAAAGTGCAATAGAAAGCTCGCGTGAATTCAGTAAGAAATTACTTCACATGTTTTAGTGTTCAGGTCAATGGTTTGACCTCCAGAGGTCAAATTAGGTCAAGATCGGCTATTTTCACTCAAATATGCAATGCTTAAGCAAACTGGGCATAACTCTTATGCCATTAGAGCTATTGAGGTCTGGTAAAGTACATTTGATAGGAAATTGTCAGTACTTTTTCCGCTATATAAAACGTAAAGACCTCCCACCAGTGGTTTGACCTCCAGAGGTCACCTCGTGGCCTAGGATGACCTGAGGTCACGAAAGGTCAGAAAGTGACCTTGCCGTATATCAAATTAAAACCAATGACGAGACAAATACGATGGTGTTTGTTTCATTGCTCTAGCTTATACAGGTCAACAGTTATTGTCAAAATACTGTTTTGACCCCTGGTGACCTTGGATGACCTTGGAGAGGTCAAAGGGCAAATATGGCCCCTGGAATCCGTGAAAGGGTGTCCAAGAACGCTTTTCTGATCAAGCTGAGCATTTTCAATCGCTTTTGTGACTTTTAGATCATAAGACAGCTTTTCCCCATGCTTTTTCAATGGGAGAGGTCACCTCGTGACCTGACCTCAGGGCACGAAATCGAAAAATCCCGGATATACACCTTGTAGACCCTGGGGGGCTATAAAGTGTACGAAGTTTCAAATTGATCGACTTCGAAATGTAGCTCTTAAAGAGCTCTAAAGTTGAAGTGAGGTGACCTTGGTTGACCTCGTCTGGTGACCTGACCTTGGGTGACCCGGGGTAAAAATTTTAAGGGATGGTGGGAAAATGATGCAGTGAGAGGTAGAGCCCTCAACTGCGGTGCTGCGCCTCTTCGTTTTTCTGCTATCCCGGAAAAAACCTTAGGGGAGCCATCGATGGCCCCCGGTGGGGCGAGGGTTAAGTATCTGATGTCATGCTACCTCACTAAAAATGAACCAAGCGCAGGTAAATCATCTTGAAGCTGGATGGTAAGCTAGTGAAATATTTGGAAACTCTGGGCTAGCCCCGGAGTAAAGATTCAGGCAATAAGAGGCTTCTGCGGTAACATAAAAAAATGCCGGGCGAGGACTGCCGCGGCATTGGGACAATATGGCAGGCGCGGATCCACGGGAGGAGGTGTAATTCTCCTCCTTGGAACCGACCATTTCTGCGGATTTAAAAACACCCATATGTTTTTTATGATTTTTTTTGCCCTACAGCCCCTCCCCTTCCAACCATCGGCCTAGATCCGGCACTGTGCGCGGGCGCTGTCTCTCCGCTCCTTTCGGAAGACTCGCCTGCATAATTGGGGGATGAGACCAGCTTCATTTGCAGGCTGATTGCATCTAAAATCTTAACACGGGATGAGGCCCCAGGTTTTCCGGGATAGCAGAAACGACGAGGCGCAGCACCGCGGTTGAGGGCTCACCTCACGCATCATTTTCCCATCATCCGAAATTTTACCCCGGGTCAAAGGTCAGGTCACCAGACGAGGAACGAGGTCACCTCACTTCACCTTTAGAGCTCTGTAAGAGCTACATTTCAAAGTCGATCAATTGAAACCCACACCATGACCCCTCCAGGGTCACAAGGTGTATATCCGGGATTTTCGATTTCGTGCCGAGGTCAGGTCAGAGGCGACCTCTCCCATTGACAAAGCATGGGAAAAGCTATTCATGATATAAAAGCCACAAAATGATTGCAAATACTCAGACTGCTCAGAACAACGTTTGACACCCCACGGATCCCAGGGGTCATATTGCCCTTTGACTTTCAAGGTCATCCAAGGTCACCAGAGGTCAAAACAGTATTTTGACAATAACTTTGACCTAATTTAGCTAGACGTGAAACAAACACCATCGTGTTTGTCTTGTCACTGGCTTCATTTGATATACGGCAAGGTTACTTTTGACCTTTCGTGACCCAGGTCATATTAGGTCACGAGGTGACCTCTGGCGGTCAAACCACTGGCGGGAGGTCTTTACGTTCCACATAGCGGAAAAAGTACTGGCAATTGCTATCAAATGTACTTACCAGGCCTCAATAGCTCTAATACATAAGAGTTATGCCCAGTTGCTAATCATTGCATATTTGGTGAAAATAGCCGATCTACAATTACCTCTGAGGTCAAACCATTGACCTGAGCACTAAAACATGCAAGTAATTTCTTACTGAATTCACGCGAGCTTTCATTGCACTTCAGATTTGCGCTAACGCCCATATTTTCGGAGTAGAGGGGGCATCGATGGCCCCCGGTGGGGCGAAGGTGGCGCCGGACCCCGGTGGGGCGCGGGTTAATAAAATACGTATTTACCACGGATTTTCTAGGAAATCAGACTTCTGGTGTTCCGGAGTCGGAGGAAACCCCTTCCCTGCCTTTAAAGTCAGGGGGAGGTGGGATAACTGCTCCTGCTGCTCATTTCAACAGACTTATAACAAGTCATGCACACCCTGCCTTTGTGGCCAGATCTGGGATTTATTTATTTATTTATTTATTTATTTATTTATTTTACTTCATCAGACCGCTCCACAAAATACATGTGACTATTCTTAGCCTGGAAACTCACTTGTGCATAAGATTATTCGGCTAGATTGACCGAATAATTATTAATGTTAGGTGCAGAGAATCGTTTTATATCGTAATTCTTAAGTCTACCTTAACCACGCTTGCGCAGGGGGCTGCTCCTTCTTGCTTTTCGGTTCGCTTGGATAGTTTTTTTCGGATCAGGGTCAGCAACCATTTTGAATTTGAATCCTTGATGACAGACCAAAATCACTTAAACAGCTGAGTGCATAAGTAGACGGCACGCAGGATGTCAAACCAGGTAGAATGCAGCAGACGATGCACCGTCCGGAAGTAGCAGTCTTGTAAAATTTTCTGAATCATCACAGGAAGTTTTAAAACACGTATCAGAAGCCATATGATGTTAATTGGGACAAATGTCATCTAACTAAGCGTTATCAAGGACGGAAATCAAAGCTCCAGCTTTTACAAAAAGACCAGAAACAAACAGAGCCAACGCGAGCAGTCGCACATACGGGACCGCTCAGCTCAGCTCAGTTATATAGCCTTATCCTGGGGGAAGGGGAGGGGGAAGGCAGTAGCTGGATCTCTGGATGTCTGCCTAGATAAGTATGGAACGTCTCATTATCAGTATTTCGGTTTTTCTAGCCCTTTGCCAGTTTGTCTCCGTGAGTTTCCGTGGGAGGCCGGCCGGTGTCTGTCACGCTGATTGATCTGCAGGCGTCTGGCGTTGCTGGCGACTCAGCTGGTACTGGCAGGAGCTGGCGTCCTGCTCTCTCTCGGCTTCAACAAACAACACATGATCCTCTTCTTTGCCGGTCGTGTTCTAGTCGGGTTCGGAGCAGGTCAGAGACTGTAACTATCGCAAATTGGTTGCAATCATTATTTATTCGTTATAGCTTATAATTGATTGTGTTTTCATTCCTGTTATAGATTGCAAGTTATTGAAAATTCGGATTTTGGGATCAAAGTCTAAACTCATCAAGCGTCTTGATCCCACCATGGGCGAGGAACCGAAGGAGCTCTTCCCACAAGGACTGGCTGATTTAGAAGCCAACATTTAACTTTGCACTGTGTACAGACATGGCTGCCTCGATCATATAACCCCTTTAGTAATCAGTTCTCATTCGACCTACGCCGGGTAAATATTAAGCGCTGGAGATAAATGAAATCGAGCCAAGGGGGTTGATCAAGATCCTTCACCAATGTACTGTCAGTGCATGGCTGTCTGAGCAGCGAGTTTGGGCGAACGCTATACCAACGGAGCTATGGGAGCAGCAGATTTATAACTAAATATCCTGTATTCATAACGACAGTTACGAATAAGAGAACAGTGACATACCCAACATTTTCAAAAAAAAAATTTATCAGAAAACATTTGATCATACTGCATAAACTCGTTTCGTAAGAAACTCCATCAGTATCTTACGAAACGGTATATTGTTCTGCGTACCGATGAAGTATCTTAGGAAACGCGTTTATGCAGCATAATCTACTGTTTTTATAAACTTTATTTCTTAGTTTCTTCGTTCTATCGCTGCTCTCCTATTCACAACTAAACATGTGCCCTTTTCGACCAGGCTGGATGATGTGCTGCCTCTCTGCGTGCTCGGCAGGAATGGCTACCACCATCTGTCCTCTGTACATCCACGAGGTGTCTCCGCCGCACCTCCAGGGGGCGCTCGGCAGCCTCACAAACCTGGGTCTCAACGTCGGACTGCTCTCCGCTCAAATTCTCGGCCTCCCAGATGTTCTTGGTGAGTCTTGCGATCAGCGTCAGTGGTGACGGAAACGCCGCTGCTGAGAGGAGGTTTTGGGATTATCTCTATAGGTTTTTCTTACACTGAATGCATCAAATAGGTCTTATATTTCTCTGCACGCAGCAATTTTTTTAAGATTGTGTATCAGAATTCTGCTCGGAACAATGCGTTGCAGGGTATGCATTATGACTGACAATATCTAACGAGACCAAACACTATCATTAGGAATGTGCCTTTATATCTCTTTTGGGGAGCCTGAGCACCCCGAATGAAACGTCAAAGCAATGTCTAGATATTATTCAGCCTTTCCTCAAGGACATCACATTCGGTGTACTCAGTACAGTACGGTACAGTAGGTTTACATATATTGTACTATCCCCATGCATGTACTGGGCATATATTATCAATATATTGCCCCTGAATTGGACTGCAGGATGTATACGAGTGTTTTATGAGGTGCATTCGCTCGGAAATCTGTTGAATAATGACTCACCGTAAATATCACCTCAACCTGCTTCGATGCAAAACACAATGTTTGCGGAATGTTCGTGGTGAATGTTCAGGAATGCTTTACCATACACGTAGGAAACGTTAGTATCGGGAGCACTGATAAACTATTATTTTCTGTCCTTTCTGGCATAACGGTCGGTCCAAAAATATGCGCGGGTTGAGCTGAAAACTGTGATTATTACATACTGAGACATCACAGCACATAGTGTTTCTGGATGTGACATGTGCCATAATGTTTCTTAATGTGTTAATGTGTCATACTGTTTCTTAATCCAACATGTTTCTAATAAAATCGTGTAGGAGTAGGTATTTGATGTAAACATGGATTAACTGCACCACTTTAATCCCGCCAGCCACTGCCACCGCACCTGCGTAATATGTGCATTGACGGTGGCAGTTTTTTCGGGTCGCTGAGGGTCCGGGGTGGAGAGCCGTTAACCCCTGCCACGGGCCACCAGTGACCGCCAGAGGTTCTGCGGGCTGGTGTGGGAGTCGCGGTTGACGGGCAGCTATGCCCTTGCCAGATCTTCCGCCGCTGAACTGTTTCCGCTTTCCGAGTCTGGCAGTGGGGTCTGACCTGTGATAGGCAGCGTTAGTGTCTGTCTTGTATTGTCCTGCTCTGTAGACCACCGCAGGATCCCGCTGGGCGTAGTGCCCTGACCAGGGCTCCGCTTTTGACCGTAGATGACATGATTGTGATAGGTGGCACTGTAGCGTGGCTGGCGGTCGAATGGTGAGAATATCTGCTCTCTGAATTCTGAATCGGTGTAAAGATAGCGCTGATGTCAGGCTTCGAGTCAGTTGTCGAATACATATCTGTGTATTTTTTAAGGAAAAAAACGATAAAAACAGTTGATTATCTTCGGGGCCTACCGATACGCCAACGACCAGGGTTGTATGCCGTCACCAACTCTTTCCCTTTGGAAGTGTTTCCGAGGAGCCCAATAGCTCATTGCTCAGGGAATCCACCGGGTCTTAGATCCGGATTAAAAGCTTGGAGAGCGACCACGCTCACCGCTTTTTCTAACCGCACGCTAAGGTCTTTTCTGCTTTTCGAACAATTGGATTCGAAGTAATCTGGCATACAGAAATATTTTATGACGGACTTATGACACTTGAGAGGCACTTTCACTTAAAGAAATCTTGCAGGAGCAGGTATTTGATGTAAAAAATGAGTTAACTACACCACTTTAATCCCGCTAGCCGCTGCCACCACCACTTAGCGTTTCTTTTTTTAACATGAGGCTACATGGGGTTGCCCCTGCCACCGGAAACCAACCACCTGTCCCAAATAATTTGTAATAACTCACACCTCTGACAATCATCATATGAAATATTTGTTCATAATCATGCTCGCTGGAAAGACGCGCGCAATGCTTCCGAAACGGTGAAGCCCGAAGAGTGAATAGTTCTCTGACTAGTCAGAGCGGGCATAATGCTAGCCTGTCCTGTGCAGGCGGCACGGCGGACACAGTGACCATTCTGCTGGGGGCGTTCCTGATACCGACGCTGGTGGCAGCTGCCTTCATTCCGCTCTGTGCCGAGAGCCCCAAATACCTGCTCATCCAGAAGAACCGAGAGGAGGACGCCGTCGAAGGTATTGATTTCGCACGGCATGGAATGTCTCCTACTTTTTGTCATGCGAGCCGGCGGAACAATGGGTCTTGAATGGTAGTTTTGGAATCCTCTATTAACTGATACTTGCCGCAGAATTTTCATGATGATGAACTAGAGAATTCAAAACTTTTATGAGCTGATATATCCTGCGCATATAGCATCGGAAATTGAGCAAAATCAAAAGGGACGGCAGAGCTGTTTCTAATGAGCACATGAAAGCAATACGCCGATTGCATTAGCAGGGTAATATTTGTATTTCTTAGTCATCTAAAACTTACGTAAAGACTAAAGGTTCTATAATTTTAGAGAACAGGAAACAGATCCGAATTTCATAATCGTCACAATGAAAATATTTGAATTAGATGTAAGCTGAAAGTTGCAAGTGCATCATGAAATTCGTATATGCTGATACCACGGGCAGCACCAGTGGACACCATTGGGGGAGGGGGAGGGGTGGGGGAGAACTGACTTCTCTGGAATGGGGAATTGACCACAAGTCATAAACGTTGACTGGATAGAAATTGGCTGAAAATTCCATATGGTGCTCCCCTCACATCCTAACCCTCGGTTGCAACGGATAGATGATAATTTTCTCTCAAGTCTTTTGATTTTCATTGCCGTAAATGGCAGGGTAAATAGCATTAAACATTTTTTCTGATGAATGAAGTCATTCATAACGTGATTACCATCAAGCTTTGTAGAAAATGTTAATATGTTTTATTTGGTATATTCAAATGATAAGTCCCGTGTCTCTCTACATCATTTCTGGCAGAAGGCTGAAGTCAGCATTCCTGTTATATACTTCTCGGCATTCATTTCTTTGTGGCGAAGCTCATGGAAATGATTGATTCATTATTCTTCTGATACATACGCGCCCCCTTTTCTGACATTTTAACCCCCTTTTTGGATTTTTGGGTGGAGAGCATTTTGAGCCTAAATTATTTATTTTTATAGCAAAATATATATTTTACAGGACATCACTTTTCGACTGGCCGACGCAAGTTCCACCGGTTTCGGGGAAAAAGACTTCGGGGGGTGCCCAGGACGTGGTGAACATCCACCTCCTTTTGCCCCATAGGCCTGCCTGTGTTTCGTTGAATCTTGTAACTTGCTAGTGGAATGCTGTTTTATTACTTTAAAAAATCTGTTAAATTGATGCTGGTCGATAATCCGAGGAACTAGACTTCTGCACAGAACATGTGTTTAGACATACATCTTGCCTACCGTGGAGACCAGGAGTGAATGAACGGCGCACTATGTTTAAGTAATGCGGCTGCAGCCATCTGCAGACCGGCAGCCTCAGACACACACGTCTGACCTTTTTCAGGGCTGCACTGACGCCGTGCCGTCGTGTTCGACAGCGCTGAGTCGCTTACGCGGCCTGCCGCTAGAGGCGCTGTCTGCAGAGCTGAATGCGTACCGAGCTGAGAGTAAGTTGGCAGCGGAGAGTCCACGCTGGTCGCTGCGGCGTATACTGCTGGACAGCGGCACCAGGCGGCGACTCCTGACACTGGTGCTTCTCAATGCCGGCCAACAGCTCTCTGGCGTTAACGCGGTACGGTACCTTCGGCTTTTATATCCGCTGCCTGGGACCGACGCCAGGAATAGGAACACCATATACCTGCGACTGACTCTTTAAATTTTAACACGATATACATTTCGCTGACGTTGCTTTTATCAAACTTTGCTTAATTCTATTCGATGTGACGTTATTTTGGATTATGTACGTCTCCGTTATTAACCTTCGCCCTGATAGCGGATATGAACCGCCAAGTCCTGAGCCACCTTCACTAAGGTGTGGATAAAAACATGAACATGTTTAACTCGGTTCAGAGAGAAAGAGAGAGAGAGAGAGAGAGAGAGAGAGAGAGAGATGTAAAAGGAGGCATCCAACGTTGGTCCAAAATTCAGTGGAAAATTTACCAATTTCATCACGTTGTATTGAGGCCACTAGAGGTCTAAGAACTGGCGGGCACAGAGTGGGAGAGGGCAAGGGCCATGGCCCCTCAAAATGGCAATATTTTAGCCGATTTTCTTTAAAAAAATGTTTTTTTACGATCTTTCCCGGCCTGCCCCCCCCAAACGGCGCTCCTGCGTCCACCCCACGTCAAAAGTGGTCAAAACAACTGAAGTGAGATGTAATTGTATACCCCGTTTCTCTTACAAAGTAAGATGGTTGGATACATTTTCTTCATACTGTTCAAAAATACGTGAACTGTTCTTTTATTTTTATGACGTCACATTTTGTATCAGGTCAATCATAAATTTAATATTTCCTAAATCAGCCTAAACTTGACTCATTTTGACACCCTGTGACCTCAAAGGTCAACAAATTGGGTCAAACTTGGTTCGGGACTAGAAGATGGTTGAGCGCTTCCAACTCCGTTCCTGTTTGTCTGTATAACCGTTTGCTCCCGAGAAATCATGGGGAGGGGGTGGAGGGGGGGTGGTCTGATGTGGCCAGGAGCGCCGCCGCGGAATTTTAGCAGGGGGACGGACCCGGGCTGGTGCTGACCGGGGGAGTCGAATTCTGAGCATATTCGGTACCTGACGGCATTAATGACCATTGACCCAAAAATTTTGGGGGACGTCCCCCTGGTTGGCCAACAGGGGGACGCATCCCCCTGGTTGGACAACAGGGGACGCGTCCCCCCGTCCCCCCGCTTTCGGCGCCCATGGATGTGGCTCGCCGAGCGTTGCCGCATTGACCTAGGTTTTAGACCTGAGCTGACGGACCGTGGCTTCGAATTACCGATGAGTTAAAACGAGAAAATAATCAAAGAACTTATAATGTAATCGGCGCTGTCCTCCGCCGTTTTCCGGCCACCTTGGCAAAGGTAAGGGACGGGGGGGTGAAAAAGACCTCTACGAAGAGAAGCGTAAGTTGAAGGATATGTGCACTGTTAGATTCTGTTGCGGAGTGCCAGGCTTTCAACGCGAGTCCTTTTCGGAAAAATGACCGGAACTATCCCAATTATGTGCTCAAATTCGGATAGATTCTAAAAACACTATAGGAAAGGAAAATAACACTCGAAAGTAATCTTAATACCACCATAATATTTCTGAAACAGTAAAAGTTCACTCCATGCCCTTGACTTAGAGAAAAAAGGTTTTAAGCCACACACTTAACATTATTTCCATGTTTGATTAGGGGTGTCCGGGCACACTCCATGACGATACCCGTATAACCCAGCTTGACTGCTTCAGATAACAGGACTTAACGAGTTGAGGCAGCTTCAGCACGTATAGACAAGATGTTCACATCTTATGTTCAGTGCATGGCCCTCCAGAGTCACCAACCTAGTGGAACCTGCAACAGCATCACCAACAACATAACCGGCCTGGTCTGCAGGTGTTCTTTTTCTCGACTGAGATATTCCGGCGGGCGGGTCTGTCGGTGCGCGAGGGGGCGCTGGCGTCAGTAGGCACCGGCGCTGCCAACGTGGTGATGGCGGCCCTGGCGGGTGTACTTCTGGCGCGATTCTCAGGGCGCGTGCTTCTCACCGTCAGCAGTCTGGGCTGCTCCGTCTGTCTTACCGGCTTCGCCATCGCCCTCCACTACATGGTAAACACCCTGCTGCATCTGGTCTTTCGCTCAAACTGAGTGTCTAAGTGATGTTCTTGAATGGGAGTGATGGTGGGGCAGGAACGCAAGTCTTAATTGCCTAAGTTGAAGTTCTCAGTTTATTCTTTTTCTTCTCCAAATGAATGCGTGAAACGTCATTCTTGATAGATTCTGCAGCGCTGAAGCCGAGAGCATTATTATAAGTTGGTTAGACGTTGTTCAGTCCATCTCCTCGAATCTGATTTTATTCAACTCAGGTCTCCATGACACTAACTTCGCTGCTCCATTCGTACAATAAAGTCTAAACAAAGGACATTGGCGGACGCAGGAGGGGGGGCATTCCGGCCATGGCCCCCCAAAGCGCTGGAGGGGGCCAAACTATCTTTTGGTCTCCCCAAACGCCGGAATTTTTTTAAAATTGGTGTTTATACTAGGTCTGTAGAGCAAAAAATATTCGCTCCCACCCCCCCCGAGAGCGATCATGCACTAGAAGTAGCTTACACTAGGTCTGTCGAGCACTGAAAAAAGGTGTTTACACTAGGTCTGTAGAGCAAAAAAATCTTCGCTTCCACCCCCCCCCAGGAGGAGAGGCAGACATGGATTTGGCCCCCCCAAAACTCGGGTCTGCGTCCGCCTCTGACAAAGGAAGACATTTTGCAAGATGCTGTTGGTCAAATATCCTCGAATATGGGATGCAAAACTGAGCAAATTCAATGTGATGAAATACTCTGATACAGCCCTTTGTCAGAATCGCAGCATAAATGGATAATTGGAAAATTATTGACAATTTGAGCGGCAAATTTGAATCATGCGCATTCACTTTCGGTACACATAGTACAGTTACAGTTTTAACGCTCTATTTCTTATATTCTGATGAAATGCTGTGTCGGGTTTATAACTACTCGTAATTATAGTTTTATTTAGCATAGATATGGATAATATAGTTTTATTTAGTTTAGAGTTTTATTTTGTATATTCTTATCTTTTTATTTTTACCTTGTATTCACTTTTTGTTTTGACTTATTTTTTAACATGTGCCATGTATGTAATTTTAGGGAATCTGGATGGTATAACTGACCTGAGCTTTTACTGGGGGCAAGCCCCTGTCGCTCATATGAGATGAATAAATAAATAAATAAATAAAAATTTACTCCATTTTGCAACACCACATCCCAGATTCGAGTAGATGGCCAAAAAACATCTTGTCGAACGCCTCCGTTGTTGCAAAATGGCGTATAACATGGGTTGATAATAAAGTTAGTGTCATGGAAGTCTGTTGTCCGTGCTGAGTGTTGTAGGCTTGGTGCGCGGTAACAGCTGGTGCTCGACACTACTGCAGGAGCAGCACTACTGGGCGGCCGCTCATGGGGTTATCCTCCTCATTTTATTCGTGGTTTCCTTCGCCTTGGGCTTAGGCCCGGTCCCATGGATGATTGGAGCACGTGAGTAGTGTGCTTATGGGGTAGCAGATTTTTATGTAACTTTTTTCTTATCGAAATCATAGGTAGAGCGTGATTGCGAAGTAGAATAGTCTGCATCAAACTAGCTCATTTTCTTAAAAGTAAAAAATCTGGGAACATCCCAATTATTTCAGATAGTTACACCACATTAAAAACACACACGTATCTTATAAGCACGTTATGGGCTTAGATTGACCTTATGTTTTCACCGTAAGAGTTCCTGAATCCTACTGTAAAAAACATTGAAGCATTCAAGTACCGAAGGCCAACTTTCTCTCCCAATCAAGCTGGATGTTTTTTGTCTGGAAGAAAATGTCGCAACGCCATTAAAATACGCGCAGCAGCTGTTTTCCATGCGAACTGAACCCACGCTCCCGTCTTTTTCAGAATTGTTCGAGCAGGCACCGCGTCCGAAGGCCCTCTCAGTGGGCTCTGCCAGCAACTGGATCACCAACTTCTTTGTGGTGCTGCTGTTTCCCATCGTGTACACGCAGACTGGGCCCGCATGCTTTGCCCTGTTTGTAGTGTTCAACCTGATCTCTGCCTGTGCAGCACTCTGGGGTCTGCCCCATTCGTTCAAAGGTGACCAGCAGCCGGCGCCAGCCGAAAAACCGGCACTAGTGTGATACCGGCAGCGGCCGAAAAACCGGCACTAGTGTGATACCGGCAGCGGCCGAAAAACCGGCACTAGTGTGATACCGGCAGCGGCCGAAAAACCGGTACTAGTGTGATACCGGCTCCGGCCGAAAAACCGGCACTAGTGTGATACCGGCACCGACCGAAAAACCGGCACTAGTGTGATACCGGCACCGGCCGAAAGACCGATACAAGTGTGACCAGGCACCACATTTCCAGTCTCCAATACCAAAAGTCTCGCCCAGCTCAGAGCTTTTGAGAGGTCAAGGCAAGAAAGACTCTCAGTCCTCTCAGTCCGGCGTAAGCATTACGTCACGTTGCCATGGTTACTAATGGACACTGCTTAGCACGTACCCAAGGCTGACTAGGCCATCGGGGTGTGAATTTCGATTTTTTCTCCGCGATGTGCAAGTTCTGGGGAAAATGAAACATCGACCAAGTGTTTTTTTTCGGTTTGCCCCATCACATCGCTATCTCACATCAAACCCCATTATTAAGGTGCGACGTTGGCTTTAACACGCCCACTGGAAGGCGGCCTCGATGCCCCACCTATTTTTCCTAGGTGTTGGGTGGTCAACTGATTCAGAGGTGCGTTGATTGGTGAGATAGTATTAGAAATCAATGTGATATTTTTTTAATTATAGGCTTTCAAAGTCAGTGCTATATTTCGACATAGCTGCAGTCTCCTGAGAGCATCAGTCCACCTGTATCGGAGACCGACTGGGGACGCTGTAACGCCAGATACACGAGATTATATGTCAAGGTCAGCCAACAGAAAGGTCAAGGTCAAAGGTTATAGGTCAAGATCATAGCAGCATTATCAAGAGCATTGGCTCAAGGGCTTCCGGTCATATGGCGTTACCCAGTATGACGTATATTATGTAATAGTGATAATTTTTGGGCTTATCGGTATCAACTGCCAGGGTCATATGGAGTCATCAACTCTTTCCCTGTTGGAGAGTTTTTTTGGGAGCCAACCTGGTCCTTGTTCGCGTATATTATGTCATGACGTCATAGTTAAGATAGACCAATGTTAAGTTCAAGGCCCCAGGCCAAAATCAAAGATCATGGGTCAAGACCAATCCTCATTTTCCACCAACGGCTGCTATGGTGCAAGTCATAGCGTAAATTGTAGGGAATGTATAGTATTTTAACGTCGCTGGTCAATGACCTTGAATGACGTTGACCTCAACATTTCGGGATGTCAACCTTCTTGCTACTACCTTTGTCTGATTTTAATACACTGTATACTTTTGCACTTCATGAGGGCATTTCCCGATGAGTCCCCGGCACGGACAAGATGTGACATTTATGACCTTGTTTGACCTTGAATATATTACCCTAGATCAATGCAAATATAATATAATAAAGATCACAATAGGCTTCACCAAGCACCCAGTCAGCGTTTTCCTAAACCTCTTAGTTTCCGAGATCTCAGGGGGTTACCAGGCCCCCCTCCAGTGGGCGTCAGTGTCAGATCCCTCTCCAGTGCGGATGTTTTAAAAGATGAAAGTAGATGAAAGTTGTGTTCAGAAGGAAGCAACAGCTATTCATGCTGCAGCTCAAACTTACCCCCCATTGCCCGAAAAGCTCAACTCTAGCAGCGTGCCAGCTCGACCTCGTACGGAATTCACCCGGGCGACTTTCGCCGTAGTCCGGTTTTCCTGTGCGAGTGACTGCAGTTGTTTACCCTGGTTACGTGGTGCCAGCGGCGTTTTGGCGCTGACGCATCTGTGGTTCCTTGCAGTGATATGTTAGGGAAGTGTCCACCTATGGATGGTACAACCCGTGGAGGTGTATAATACGCTTTTGTAAATTGAACTTTTGCAGAACTGCCATTTTCTGGAAATACAGGTCCATAGGGTCTGTGCCATGCATTTTATTGTGCGAAGTCACATGCATTCTAGCATGTAAATGCCTGTTTTCCGGTCATTTCTTCGGATCCAATTAATCGTCACGGATCAATTAACATGGTTAAATAATGACAGTGAGCCTAATATTTTGCACTTTCAAATACCTTACAAGCCATCAATTGTGGATGCAACAATAGAGATTCCGTCAATTGCTTATTGTTTGTTCAGTTTGAATTGGTATTTGTTGAGTCAGTTGGCCCCCGTATTTTCAGCAGTCAGTAGGTGCCAAATAAAAAAAAAACACTTTGACAAGGTTTCAGTCATGGGTGATCACGGAAATCCCATGCACACTGTCACGAACAGCCACATAGAGACTGAGCTCTCTCACCAGAACAGCTTTTCTTCTTGCAGTTTCTTTCCTTTTCTCCTGTTTCTCCAGTCACTGGCTTATCTTCGCACTGTGTTTTTCTCTGATTGTCTTTAGTCTTTAACAGTTTTTCCCAGGTATGATCAACATTGTAGGCTGCAAGTCTTGTCCCTCGCTAAAATATACGGCTCTCACACTCAACTGCAAAATAATATTCTCAACACAGATTTCATCCCTCTTTTGATCCTCCCCAACTACGACCTACCGTAGATTTCAAACTGACAATTGACCAGTGCTCTCCTTTCGAAACCAGAGCGGTGTCGTCCTGTCATTTATATCATTCATGCCAACCCACTTTTGATGTAGCTTTCTGGACTCCACCTGATACACAATAACTTTACCTCTGTTTGAAAATAAAACGGAGGTTCTGCTCTCCCAATTGTTTAAGAATATAGATATTCCTCATTGCTAAATTGTCTCCCTTAAACTACCTCAATACCTGTTTCCAATTTCAGTCTCACCGTGGCCTGTCCGGTCCGAACCAACCCCAACCGTGGCCAGAGACAGCGGTAATGAGCCTCGGCTCCACGACCATCAGCACACCTGGCTACAACCACCGCCGTTGAACAATCAGGCAAACGTCAAGACATTCCATCGAACTTCTGACACCAGAAAGAAGACAGTTTTTCTTGCTCCAAAGCAGGACAAGTGGCTCATCTCTGCGTCGCATCACCACGGCGTCCGACCTCCGGCGTCGCCACTGGCCTCAACTATGCGGCTGTGGCGAAGAGCTGTAAGGAACAAGATAGAAAAGTTCAACACTTCTGCCATAGATGAACACCGGTAAAGTCATGTGAAAAAGCCCAAGGAAACATTTTTGCCGTAAAATTAGACATTTCCAAGACAATCTCGACCAAAATTTAAGAAAGATGGAGGAGGGCCAGCCCCCACTTTTCGAGAGTGAGGGTGCTCCTCCAGGCCCCCTTCGGTGGTGACATCCCTGGTGGTATCGGACTAGTGCTCCAGCAGGTTTTCTGGCAAAGTGCACGCAATCTGAACTGCAAAATTCCCTTCAACAACGGGGTGAGAGTTGCTTGCACCACCTGACTTGCGACATCGGAGCGTCCTTTGATCTTATAAGCTGTTGATACGATACTGTATTGGACTGACCGCTGGGGAGGCCGCTGGGGATCATCTGACTGGGGTTGCAACGCTAAATTTACGGTAAGTTGAGTTGCTTTTGCGGCAGTTGGCCAGTTTCTTTAAGTGGCTCCAACGTAGGGGGAGTGGAGAGAATTGAGACGCAAGAGTATAGAGGCACGGCTCTTACTGAAAACTGGAGGAACCGTAATTTTCTTCAAAGGTATGTATTTTTGTTTGTCGCTCGCAAATCACGGACGGAATCTGTTGCATGCGTTCAATATTCCCTTTTCTCCCACACTGAGAGAAATTTTTATTCCTATGCGCTCTATCTAATCCGGAATCACGTCTGCTCGAGCATAAAATGATGCCATGAAACCTTATTAAAGGAACATTTGAGCATGCTTGCTCTCATTAGATCCTCTTCCCAGCATAATAATTATTGGGGCTTATCGACGCACCAACTGCCAGGGTCATATGGCGTCGCCAACTCTTTCCCTGTTGAAAGGGTTTCTTGGGAGCCAGCTTGCTCCTTGTTCAGGGAAGCCGCCGGGCCTTGAACCCGGGTCGGCTGCGTGGAAGCCAGCTGCTCTTCCCAGCATAATTCCAGCAGAAGAAGTGTTTTTGTAGGCCTTGACAGCTTAAAATGATTCTCGGCTTCTAAACATGGTGGGAAGAAGCTTAATATGATACCAATATGGTGTTACAACTGGGATCTTTTTTATACCACAAAGCATCATTTTAACATAGGTGCTCGACCTATTCTAGCCGCGAAATTCAAAGAGCTATTAATATCCACTTCAAAGTTTAATTTCATACTAGGAATCAATATACGCTGTCATCAGAAATAACCAGGAATATGGGAGCTTTAGCTGCAGAATCATTCGAAGCTCCCGTGTATTTTGATCCCACGTCAAAGCGTATCCGGAGATTGCGCGCGCGTACTCGACCAGCGATTGAGAAAATTTACTCGCCGTCTCGCACCATCTTCAGTGTTCCTGCCATTGCACGCAGAGCTGGCCACAAAGCTTTGGCGTCGTGATCCGAGCGAAATTTGAGGGGAATAGCTGACCCTTTTCACTTTACGTTGGCACGTGCTTCTACATCGACCCAACTCAGGTTTTGACCTGAGGGGCCTGAACAAGCCTCTCTGCATTTGGCATGGTTTACGGGAGAAGCCACATCGACAGACCTAGCGTTGATAACGGATCAAGAGGAGAAGTTAACACCAATGCTAAACGGCGCGCTCTACTTCATATTTTAAACTAAAATTTAGGTAGGTATCAGGTCAGGATACAGGAGGACACCTCAAAGTTTAAATAAAGTCGAGGTAAATATCATATAAAATGCCCACCAGTGCAAATATGTTCGGTATTTTGATATGTGACAAGGTCAGGTACACCATGACCTATTGAAATACAGGGAATGGTTTTAGGAATAACTCATACGGATGGTGATAGAATTATTTTAGCGCATAGACTCGCTGCTGGTCAAATATGCATTTACAAATTACCGACACCAGGTCAGGAATTGATTGACCAGCAAGGTCAAATTATATATCATTCGATTCGGCTTAAGAGGATCATAGGTTTAAGTCGTTTGCCTATCTTTACTTGTTCAGATTAATGCCCGAAACTGAATTTACATGTATCCCTATGACGGGCATGTTGACCGGACCTTAAATGACCACAAAATGGTTCAAATGTTTTCGATGGAAGTAGATGGGCAGCCCAACGCCGTTACCGTTTCGCACACCGTGGTTCCGAGATCTAGGGGCGGTCCGCCCCCGTAAGCGGGTGGCTAGCCCGTCAAGGCGTGTTAGCTGAGTCTGATAACCGACAGACTCCGCTGAGAGCTAGCGAGAGTGAAGAAGCCTACTGGGGCTGCCACGGTTCAGGCTTTCATTGTACTGGTGGATAAAACCAGGAGTCCATGTGTGTCAGCTAGGGGACGACAACATGCACTGAAGCCCCAAGTTTGGCTGCGCAGAACAGCCCTTGCTCTGCAAAGTTGATAAAGTAATGAGAAGCATCTGTTACTGTTCGATACAGTCACCCACGGGTTCTAAAGATCGTGTTCAGCTCACTTTGAGCACAGATTAGGGGCGCTTAAAAAAGATTGGAAGGATTTTCACAGGAGCCTCTGAACGCACGTCCATCGCTGGACAGAGGTAAGTCTCATTCTGTACGATATTGTGTACAGAATGAGATTTTCTCAGCCATGACGGAATGCTTTGAAGCAAACATGTCTATAATTAGCTCTATATATCCAAAGTAAACGAGGGCTGCTATCTCTGACGACAGTGGCATGTGCTTGATGTGTAAGCTTCTGGGCGATATGGGAGAGGACTGTTCATTAAAGGCATTTCATGTGTGTCCAAAAAATGGTGAACGTGATTGTTATGTAATGTTTGTGTCCTAATACAAAGCTATGATTATGTTATCTTTTCTTGAGGCTGAAGTAGACTGCGGTAAACAAATTGGATTACCCTCATTATCATTGAACAAAGTTAATGTAATAGCAAGGCCACAAGAGCACGATAAGTAACATCTTTACAGAAAGTTTCAATTTAAGAAAAAACACGAAGACTAACGAGAGACATCTAGTGAACCAAATGAAACTCCAGGCACGACTCAAAGTATGCCACACAGATTACAATTATACCAGCATCAGTTTTGCTACTAGACCAATTTTATGCCAAATGCCGACTCAAAATAGGCGGTTTCGTTTAAGGCTTACATCAAATTCAGTTGCCGTGTTGAGTGGAGGGGCATATTTTTCTAAACCATGTCTCGTGGAGAGCTGGAATATAATGATACCCTGACGGTTATGCGGATGGAAAACATTGATGCCGTGGAGTGTTTCTATACAGAGCGAAGAATCATTTGAAAGCAGTCATTAGGAATTTTATTCCCGAGCTTACGATGATCACTCTATGAGCATCAGAAAGCACTACTTGCTAGACTCAATCTAGTCCAAAAGATTACATTGAGTCTGCAACGGGAATACAATGAGCCTGATTCTGCCTGATTCCAACCGAGTTTGACACCAGAATCCAGACTCGCTTTCAGCACCGACTCAGTTTATCCAAAAGGACTCAATTTTTCTCTCAGTGCAGGGTAGGAATTACCAAAAACTGCATTTTTGTGTAGTTTCAACTCCTGTGGAGTTTTAACGGTATGTTGCCTGTAATTCAATACGAATCACTTTAACACGCGCATTGACGAGAGCCTGAGCAGCTTTGCTTTGATGGGGGGGCGGGTACCCGCCCCTCTAAGATCTCGAAAACCACGCTAGGTAGCGAAAAACGTCAAAAGGCGTTGGGTAACCCATCCACTTCTCCATCGAATATATTTGAAATTTTTTTTCAGGTCACATTTAAGGTCACTAGAGGTCAAAACATGCCGTCATAGGAATAACATGGAGATGAAGGTTTTCGGTCATATATCTGGACAAGTTGAGGTAGAGCAAAACAATTTCAACCAAACTGAACCCTCGCAGCAAGCCGAATCGAATGATAAATAATATGGCCTTGCTAGGTCAAATCAAGGAATTGACCTGAACTGAGATCAGATGGATGTCAAATTAGGTAAAATACAGATCATTAGAACCTCAAAGACAAGGCAAATCTAATGCATTTAAAATAAACGCTCTATTATCATCCGTTATTAAGTTGTAGTTAAAACAATTTCCCCATGTATTTACAATGGCGACGTCATGGCTCGTACCTGACCTGAGGTCATCGATATAAAAATACCGGAACATATGTTAGAGAACGCAGTGGGACAATTATGGGATATGAGTTTCAATTGGATAAGTTCACCCTGTGCCGACTTATGATATCTTAAACTTTGTTTTGAGGACAGGTCACTTGACCTGTACTGGTGACCTGACCTGAGATAACCTAACCATAAAATTTTGAAAAAATGTAGAAATGATGAAAGAAAAGGTATATTAAGTACTGCGGCGCTACGTGCCGCCGTTTTTATGCTATCTCCAAAAAACCCGAGGGGGGGCGGGTACCCGCCCCCGTCAATGCGCGTGTTAAGTTTAGGAGATTCCCTTACTGTTATTTGCATTCACAAGTTCTGTTCTTGTGCTTTTTGTGTGATAAAATGCGTTCTATGCCTTACCATCAATGCATGAGAATTGGGACGACCATCCCAATTCACCTGGAGCCGTTCAAATTCTCCCATTGTTATGATGCACTTGTCCAGAATGGCTTACCTATGCCTCCCGTTGTTACAAGGCGTGGTAAGCAGTGAATAATCTCACAGTGAAAGTTAAATATAGAAACCGCAAGTCTACATTCATACGGGGACGGTCGCCTTGAATAGTTCTCAGCCGACCGCTTAGGTAATCCAACCCATGACTGCATCGCGGTGTGATCTTTGTTAGGTGATCCACATGATCATTATGATGGATCTTTCCAGAAATATCAAACAAGTATCCGTCATAACTTTTTCTGATCACATGCAAATCTAAGCTCGATGGAAGTAGCACAGGCCAGGGTGTTTCAGCGATGTCTGAGGTCATTAAGGCTCCGGACTGCAGTACTACGGCGTCACGCGGCTGCCACAGGTGACTCACACCGAGGATGAGGAGTGGCTGCAGATGTGGCAACTGCGGCAGTGCAAACGACTGGTGTGTCAATTTCTTGCGGAGTGTATGTACCTTGTAAATTGTTGTCCACGGGCAGTTACAACGCAATTCACGACAAATAATGGTTGTTCAAAGCTTTTTAGATAAAATGATTCAGACATAAGCAATACAACTTCGAACAACACCACCGAGAAATTCATTTAGATGAGACACGACGCATCTGCTATTAGATGGAAGTGAAAGTTAAAAGAATATCTACTAAGACCCTGATCAGGTCAGTTGAACAAGACCTTTATCCACCAGTATCGTAATTTATCAACAGCCCATCCATGTACAGTAGAATGGCTAGCTTGTAGATTCATTATTCTGACATATTTGGCTTAAAAATACTAACGATAGTAAAGCAAGTAGGGGAGAACAGGGCAAGACGGACACCCTAAGTGTTTTTCTAAAATAGAAAGCTCAATAGTAGGCCTATTTTTTAGCTATACACCCTGACGTAGCCTAATGAATTGTGTCTCTAATGTAAGAGTATTAACTTAAAAAACAATTCGGAAAAACATGACAGTTAATGTAAGCTAATGTTTTGCTAATGTTTTGTTATGTAAGCTAATGTTTTTTAACACGCGCATTGACGGGGGGTGGGTACCCGCCCCCCTCGGGTTTTTCGGAGATAGCAGAAAAACGGCGGTGTGTAGCGCCGCCGTACTTGGTATACCTTTTCCCTCATCATTTTTACAGCTTCTGTGAAAATTTTAAGGTTAGGTCATCTCAGGTCAGGTCACCAGTACAGGTCAAGTGACCCGACCTCAAAAACGTTTAAGGTAGCATAAGTCGGAGCAGGGTGAACTTATCCGATTGAAACTCATATCACATAATGGCCCCACCGAGTTCTCTAAAATTTATTCTGGTATTTTTGATATCAATGACCTAAGGTCAGGTACGACGCATGACCTCTCCATTGGAAATACATGGGAAAAATGGTTTTACGGAATAACTCAGTAACGGATGGTGATAGAGCATTTATTTTTGCTGCATTAGACTCGCCTGGGCTTTGCAGTTCTAATGATATGCATTTTATATAATTTGACTCTGACCTGATCTCAGGTCAGGTCAAATCCTTGATTTGACCTAGCAAGGTCAAATTATATATCATTCGATTCGGCTTGCTAAGAGGATTCATATAGTTTAAGTCGTTTTGCTCTATCTTTACTTGTTCAGATGTAATGGCCGAAAAACTGAATTTACATGTTCTCCCTATGACGGGCATGTTTTGACCTCTCGTGACCTTAAATGTGACCTGACAACAAAATGGTTCAAATGTTTTCGATGGAGAAGTGGATGGGCAGCCCAGCGCCGTTTACCGTTTTTCGCTACCTACCGTGGTTCTCGAGATCTTAGGGGGGCGGGTACCCGCCCCCGTCAATGCGAAGGTGACTCAGACCCCGTCAATGCGCGTGTTAACTAAGTAGGTGGAGAGCTGTTGGCAGCAGCATTGTTATTATGAGCTTTAAAGTGGTGTTGAAAATGACCATTATCTGCCAAATTATTATTTTATTTGAGGATGACTTGAAGTCGAAAGCTCCGAGATTATTATTATATTATTATTATATTGTTATTATTATTTTTTATTGTTGTATTTATTATTTCAGTGTTAATTTAGGTCTAAAATAAAATAATAATTTGGCAGATAATGGTCATTTTCAACACCACTTTAACCCTCGCCACCGGGGATCGAGGCCCCAAGGTTTTCCGGGATAGCACAAAACGACGAGGCGCAGCACCGCGGTTGAGGACTCACCTCTCACTGCATCATTTTCCCATCATCCCTGAAATTTTTACCCCGGGTCACCCAAGGTCAGGTCACCAGACGAGGTCAACCAAGGTCACCTCACTTCACCTTTAGAGCCTGTAAGAGCTACATTTCAAAGTCGATCAATTGAAACTTCCTACACTCATGACCCCTCCAGGGTCTACAAGGTGTATATCCGGGATTTTTCGATTTCGTGCCCTGAGGTCAGGTCACGAGGCGACCTCTCCCATTGGAAAAGCATGGGAAAAGCTATTTCATGATATAAAAGCCACAAAAATGATTGCAAATACTCAAACTGCTCAGAACAACGTTTTGGACACCCTTTCACGGATCCCAGGGGTCATATTTGCCCTTTGACTTTCCAAGGTCATCCAAGGTCACCGGAGGTCAAAAACAGTATTTGACAATAACTTTGACCTAATTGAATTAGAGCAGTGAAACAAACACCATCGTGTTTGTCTTGTCACTGGCTTTCATTTGATATACGGCAAGGTCACTTTTGACCTTTCGTGACCTCAGGTCATATTAGGTCACGAGGTGACCTCTGGTGGTCAAACCACTGGCGGGAGGTCTTTACGTTCCACATAGCGGAAAAAGTACTGGCAATTTGCTATCAAATGTACTTTACCAGGCCTCAATAGCTCTAATGACATAAGAGTTATGCCCAGTTTGCTTAATCATTGCATATTTGAGTGAAAATAGCCGATCTTGACCTAATTTGACCTCTGGAGGTCAAACCATTGACCTGAGCACTAAAACATGCGAAGTAATTTCTAACTGAATTCACGCGAGCTTTCTATTGCACTTTGCAGATTTGCGCTAACGCCCATATTTTCGGAGTTAGAGGGGGCCATCGATGGCCCCCCGGTGGGGCGAAGGTGGCGCCGGACCCCCGGTGGGGCGCGGGTTAAAGCTCCTAATGTTTTTGTCCCTTTTGCCCCAACCCTGGGACATAATGGTTTTCAGGAAGGGACAAAATGGAGACTGTATAACCTGCTGTAATTGGACTTTGTCCGAACACCTCCAAAGATATATAAATCCACATCCTTGGCAGCTTGGTTAATATGGTGAAAAAACATCATATTTTCGTTAAAGCATTAACATCTATTGACTCAGTGAAAATTTTAAACTGCTTTCATTTTGGCACAAGACTGACCCCAATCTGGACCCACCCCTGTCTTGTTTTCTCACTGTTTCTTTGACCTTACCATAATAACAAACTACACAGCACATTATCCTAAGTGATTGGGGTAAATCAGACCATTATACTATTTTACACCATTAGTCCATTTTGCCCCTTTCGTTTTGCCCCATAGCTACTCTGATTCAAGTTTTAAAGTATCGGAAAAAATAACACGCTTTGAGATTTGAAATTACCCTTACCGTAAGCCTACACTGCCACTTATTCAGACATATTACCATCAGAACTGAACTTAGTTTGCCACTTGAAAGAAAAACGAAGATTTAAAACTTGCAAATTTCGTAATACTTACAGGAAAATCCTCTCCAACCTCTTTGTCGAAAGCAGTAGTTCATCTTCTAAGATCTAGATGGAAACACCAGTGGAATACCGAGATAGCAAAAATCCGTTTTGCCCCAAAGTCCGTTTTGCCCCGGTCTCCCCTCTTGTACATGGAGATTGGAATTATTCAGCCGATTCGTTTTGCTTCTGCAAACAAAATAGTATTGGAGGTCTTTGAAAAATACCAAAATTTGGAAAGGGAAGTATGTAGGTTCCAGTGTCCCTTCGATATCTGTCCCCGTTACTGCATACTTTATGGTTAGGTCAGGCTACTTTGAGGCAGGACCAGTTTGTGATCCTGCCTCAGGTTAGCCTGCCCTGACCACAGCCCATTGGAAGAAAAAAGCGCTGTTACGAGATTTGTAATACATGCATGATCGGAGGGCAATAAAAAGATCAGAGGAGCAAACCAATGAGACAAAAGGCTGAAGTGATGACCAGCACATCACGTCCGGATGAACCTCTGTTCTTTAAACGGAATGTGGCACGCTGGTCGAAACTTGAAATTTAGTGTAATTAGGGGTGATTGTAGCCGGAAATTATGAAAACGTCCATGATTTCCCTGTAAAACTTACAATAAGCTCAACATTTTGATTTTTTAAATGTTCCTCTAGGGAAAGAAATAAGTCTCTGTCTGTGGATGATGACATGATCTGGTAACTACTACCATATTCAATAGGCTTCAAGGGCTTCGATTGGCTGATACTCCCCGTGATGTCAGCATATGTCGTCACACCAACAGCTGACAACTCTGGCCTGCTGCTTAGGGTACATGTGGGGTACATTTCAGGTAGGTTTTAGCTTTTCTCTACGGAAATTTTCGGTTTCAAGGCAAATCATCTATTGAGTACCGGGTTTTCCGGCATGCCTTACAACTTGGCTATCGCAGTTAAGATTACGTTATAAAGGTGCCAAATTCCCTTTGAGGGACATTAAAGGCTGGTTTAATTTAAAATAGGTATACCCATCATGGCCGGCACGACTCGGTAGTACCTATCAAAATCTTGAATTCTTTTTGATAATTTTATTGAGTCGTCGATTACAAAGGCCGGGCTGCAATTATATGTATTATCTATTTTGAAGTCCGATGCCAGCCTTCAGGCCCCTAATTCCCATAAGACCCACCTGAAGAATGTTAAAACCACCGCGCCGCTGGTGAGACCACTCCAGTTGATGTGGGCCTTGAAGTCACTGCGTAGAGTGCACCAGCTCTTTGCATTTGCAGAACAATTTGGTAATTACAAACTTCGCCCGCGAGTGAAATCGCTTCCAAGGAAGCAACTGGGATGCTAAGGGATTTGCAAGAGGACTCAAAACATTTCGGAATCGTAATTGCACTTCACAAAATTAAAAGGACTTTTCAATTAATTATAAAAACAAAAAAAAACAAAACAAGCTAAGTGGAGTTACAGAACCCGGCCATTTTGGCCATCTAATTTGTGATCATGACTCATTAGCAATATACAGTTATGTTTCTCTTCACCGATAACACGAGTTTTTATGCATTACGTACTACTCGGGCACCTGTCAACAGAACTATCAATAATAGCAATTGCAGCTTGGACAGCGGTCTAAAAAAGCCTCACTCAAGAGCAAAGATTGCGATCGCCATCCTGCCTAGCTTTGCTAATAAAAACACCTAATTGTCGGTCGTTACTGTCCCCATCCACAGAGGAGTTGTTTTATATAGGTTTTGGGTGTATCTTTCATCGTTCGTCGGCGTCAATGACGTGAAAATACACCTGCAAGCTGTTTAAGCAATTTCTCGTTGGATGAAGTACGAACGGACTGAAAATCCGGTCATCCCAATATAATATTTAAGCAATAATAAAAGCATCCACCCTGTACCTGCTCTGAGCGTGCAAATGCTACCCTGATATGCAAACCCAAAGGCCCGTGTGTGTTCTACATGCGAAGTTTATGACCTGACTCACAGATAGCTTGCTAAGCGTCGCCAGGCCGTATGGCTTCCGCGAATTACGCTTCACTATACATTACGAGTAATATATTCTGCAGGGCATATTTTAAACCACAAAGTAGTGGGATTTTTTCCCACCAGTCCCATATGCTATGCCCACCAGTGAACGGCCCTGTTCGGACCAGTTCCCACCAGTCACCACTCATTTGATGCTCTAGGAGTGCCCTTTTGGTGGGAATTCATGCCCCTTTTCAGCCGAGTGCTCACCAGTCCCAATTTCTTAAGATATGCCCTGATATACTGTGAATACGTTACAACGTGCTAATCATCAGAAAATAGGCTTGTCTTCTTTTTATCCACACCTCGCACTTATCATTGGCTGCCTCCCAGGCTTACTAATTACTAGTACCGGCTTAGTACCCAGTAGCGGCACCAGTGCACGGAATATACGGCGTGAGTCTGCCTCCCGTAAACCACCTACAAGAGGGAGATCGGACTCACCTGCGAGTTGCAGCACGTGATGATACGGAAGGCAAATGGACTGCTGTTTATCAAGTTTTTTTGCACGTAAAACGTTCGTGTTTATAGATCTAGGTGCACTAACTCGCTTAACTATAATGATTGTATTTACGTGATGTGTCTCTCTGAGGTAATTTTAAATATTCCAAATCAATGCGTTAGAATCACATGTTCTTAAGTTTTGAGCTTCGTCCTGATGTGGGTCATTTTAACGTAAATCGTAAATCGTTTACTTGACCTTAGGTGACCTTTCGGAGGTGATGGGTCAAATTATTAAATTCCGACCTCGGAAATTTGCCCCGAATGCATGAAACGAAGAATTTCAAGGTGGTATTTTCAAAAGCAGAGCAGGCTTAGACATTTTTGGAGCTGAGATCACTGAATCCAGACTTGTGACCTAACCTGAGCAGACTGCAGCTTGAAGAATCAGTGTAAATATTCAAACAACATCCAGGAAGAGAGCGGCGACATTGAAATGCTCCGTTCTCCAACCACCTCAGAGGAGTCTTACGGATAAAAAATACTCTCACACAGAGTGAAGGTAAATACTCCCCTGAAACGTGCTGAAGGTTTCACAGCTCTTGCAGATAAGGATCTAACATAAGATCTATGGAGGGAGGGGGGCAAAAAGGCTACTTACTCAAGACAAGCGAACATGAACTCTGTTTTATTTTACAGTGCTGTTGGCAGTCTGACTCGCACGCCCACGTCTCGACCGGCGTGAACATGGGCTTGCCGGCTATTCACCGGCCATCCAGTCCATTAGTGAGCTCAGCTCAGTGATGGACCAGAGTGTGCCACTAAGAGGCGCGTCTAATCGCAAGACCGAGCTAACAAGATTTCCGTATTTATATGTCTGATAAAAACCGACCCCAACGATAGCATGAAACGGGAGGCGGATGTGAGGCAGGGTGCAAGGCCCTTGCAGTCGAATTGCTTGCCTAGGGTCAAAGCGAGCTGTTCTTGGGGTGATGAAACTTTGTTTTTGAACTTGGGGTAGCGGAAGCGAATAGCGTCTTCTTATATGTAGGTACACAATAACGTTTTGCAAAAGTTCTCAGAATTGCTTCAACACGTGTTTTTTTAACAACTTTAATCAATTTGAATTCGGACGACACAATTTTTTCAAAATTCAACGATGCTTAAAATTGCCTCAGAAGTTCCAACTATTTCATGTTTTCAGATCAAATAATGATATTGACACCAGTTCAGCATTGCAGTCTCTAATACGCTGAGTTCTGTTCTCTGTTCGTTTTTCCACTAGCAAACCTCACTAAGTGGTGTATTTGGATAGCCCAACCATTAAAAACCATAGTTGGACCCAACAGGAAAAGAAGGGCAAGCCCCCCCCCACCACCCAATCAAGCAGTTGGCACCCTCGCACTGCGCCCCGACGCTCCCTAGATTCGGCGCCCTACCGGGAAGTGACGTCTCTGGCTCTTCCCTCTTATCCAGATGGCACCACCTGCCTGCACCAACACACGAATTGAAAACATGAAACTCCATTATACTAGAAATAATTTTAGAACGTTCAAGCTGCTGTCTAGTTGAAAATAGCTTTAGGGTGTCTTAGACTCTTCTAGCAGTTTTAGATGTTTATGTCTTTTTATGCCCGCCAACTGGCGTTGTTCAATTTTGTTGGCTTATATGACCTTGTAAAACCGTAGCTTTAGAATGATTATTATTATTGATACCCTTCAGCCCAACGATGAGGTAACTCCATGCTTTACTTACGAAATAGTGGCGAAATAACGTCCGCTTAGTAGCCATGCGTAATGTATTCAATCATTAAAAAATGCGTTTCCGCCATTCTTCCCCACACTTCGGTTGTAGCGCAAGACACCCAGATGATTGGCATCAAGCGCTGAAGGCGAAAGCTGTTCAGTTAGTACACATGCAGTAACAGCATGCTGGAAACATTTAGAGGAAAAGTGAACTGCGGAGGTATAAGGTATGTTCCGGCAGCTGCTTCACCTGGTGTCACGAGTACCAGCAACACCGTTCGGAGTGTCATCTAAACGGTCCCTGTGGTCCTGCACTCACCGTGCATCATTCCACACATTTGTCAAAGCCCGTGAATGTGATGTGGAGGTATTCACAACAGCTTTATGTGTGCCTAACTGAAAACAATTTCGCCGCCTACACTTGATGCCTGTTACGCGTGCAGCTTTTGTGCAACCGAAATGTGTGAAAACACATTTCTTAGCCACGCAATTTATTTGACTGGTAACTGAGCATGTATTCTTTTCGACGTTTAAAGTTATGATTTGTTAAGTTCATGTAGGCCAATACAATCTAACAGAGAATAAACACTTTGGGATGATGATATTACGGCGTAGCAATCTTTCCGCTTACACTTCGAATTTGGCTGTCGTATAGGTGGTTTGGTATAAGCTCGAAATAAGTTTTCATCGGCTGTGTTAATTTCATTGCTTTTATTTTGTCTTGTTATCACCCGTCACTTACGGTTTATGTCTGAAAACGTTCAGGACACGTAAATTAACAGTGCCTTGCATGAACCGTGCACAGGGCTGGCACGTGTCTTACAGAGCGCTGATTGCATTTGTTTTGTATATACGGCACATGGGTGCAGATTTGGCACGCTGATACCCATGATCGCACATCAATAGCTTAGGAAACACATACACCAGTTTAAATTAAAAAGTCCCCGGATTATTTTGTAGATTTTTCGTTGTACAAAATTATTGAACCCAAAATCTTCCTGAAAATGCACCCGAAGTACACATGCTGAATATGTACTTACATGATAGATCGCCCCCTTGCTCAACACAGCACTCCTGTAATAAGCGGGCCTCCCCTTTGTTTGTGGAAGTTTTCCGCTCCGTCACCAAAAATGCCGCCGCTGTCCATTGGGTGCTGCCCCCTTGCGTAATGAACCGGTCACCCTATAGATGATTCACGCCGAACCTGTGCCGAAAATACCGCCCTCGCACAAGGGGAAAATCCTGTTTGTGACGTGCCGCCCCATACCCCAAAGAAGCTGCCGCTTCCTACTTTGTCATACCTTATAATAATAATTATTGGGGTTTTACGACGCACCAACTATCTTGGTAAGATAGCGTCGCCAACTCTCACCCTGTTGGGATGGATTTGGGGGATCGGATCGACTCATTCAGAGGCTCTGTCGGGACTTGAACCCGGGACCAGTGGCTTAGAAGACAGGGATGCTATCCACTGATCCAACCATCCCCCACTTTGTAATACCGTTTCTGGTATCCCGACGCTCACTTATATAACCGGCCACCGCTGTGCCACACGCTTTCCTCTGTTACTTAGGTACCACCCCTCCTCCTCCACTCAGAGAAAGATCCTAGTTATGACTTGCCGCCCCATTACCTAGACAAGTTGCCTCTCCCTCGCCTTTAGCATTTCTTCTACATACGAAGTGCCAAACCTACTTTGAAGAGCCGGCTTTCCCTCAAATACACATGCTGTCTCTGGTACCGCCCCCCCCCGACACGAATCGATTCTCCTGCAACTGGCGCATCGCTTCCTCTAGCTTGAAAAAGTTACCGCTCCGTCATCCGAAATGCCGCTTCTGCCCAGTGCCGGACCCTAGTTCGAAGAACTGGCCGCCCCTCAAGTACACATACCATTTCTGTACTAGTATGTCGCCCTCTTACCCAAATCGACACTCCTGCAGCTGGTGCATAGCTTCCCATTTTTAAAAAGTTACCTCTCTGTCACCCGAAATGTCGCTCCCTGTCCATATAGTATGTCACCTCCTTGTGAAAAGATCCACTCACACATGATAACTTCTCACAGGCTTTCTACATTTCCGTGATTTCCTAGAAAGAGAGCATTGTAAGTATTTCAAAATATCCTGGTGATCTGTCTTTATAACGGGTGTTTCATTGTTTTATGTTTAGGGCCATATGTTAAATACGGCATGAAATCATCAAAGAGAATACAAATGGAGGTGGTAAACGAAACAATTTGGCCCAGGTGTCTACAACGCGCTTGGATGATGTCATACATTCTATTGTGGTGATTCAACCGATGAACAAACACTGTTACATCTCATTTAGTTCGCAGCGTTTTACAGGAATTGGAAAATAGTTTTCAGCTGCGCCACCGTCCCACCTGATAACCAGCAGCCCTGAAAATGTGGCTCCTTATTAATCGTGTCGGACAAGTTCTAACAGCGCCTCATAAAAAGCCCACTCCAGAAGTTTGACATTGGTTTGTTCGCTAAGTAGTTTTGGGTTATAATTTACCAATATTTCATTCTAGAACAAGCTGGATGCATTTTTCTTTTTCGTTCCAAAATACGCTGAAAGAGATTGTCATTGAGTTCGGACATTTTCGCACGATTCAGGGTCTGGCAGGCCTTTAGTATATTTGTTTTAAATTCAAATAATGTAGGGAAAATTAGGTGCATTGGGCCCATGCGAATAATTGTGCCCTCCACCCTCCACAGGAATATATAGGTGGTATTCAATTTTACGCACTACCGTCCCGTTGCCATCACTAGGAACTCCCTCTTTCCGGTGCGCAGCCATTGCTGGTGGATTCCAACTGAGCTTGGCCTACCATAATCATATATGACTAGGTTTCTTACGATAGTTAAGGTTCAAAACTATAGTAAAATAAGAATTCAATTATTTTTGGGACAGTGTGAGGACTTGCATTCTACACTAGGCACATTTGTGTGTATTTTCAGACTTTCTTCTAGTCATTCCTGTCAAGAAACTATCCCAATAGGTAGCCATGTTTGTCTTTGTTCTGAAATTTCATTGCGCCACGGTTAAATGCGCACCATGTGATACTGGCAGTTGGAAGTTCGATAAGCCCGAAAAATTATAGAATGCCACTTTATTGGGCATGCATTATCATGCAGACACTTGATTGCAGGTTAATCATGCAGCGCGTCTTGATCTATTTCTTACCTTCCCTTTGCGACTTCTAACACATTTCCTTGCCTTTACAGTGTTTATTCATAAGGCGCAACTGAAAATAAATGCGCCCCCTCCCCGGCGCAATTAACAGTAGGCCTGAGTGAAATGCGCCCTTGGCAATGATTTACCAAATCCGTGATCATTTCATGAATCAGCAAAGTTCAGGCCTAGGAATGCGTTAGAATATTGCAGAATTGATCAAAATGTTTGATAGAAGTCTTCCCATCACCCGGAAACTAAACTTTATACCTACCACAACAAGCAGCCTTCTTTAAGCGGGCGCAATACACCCAATCTCCCCTACATCGTCATCGTGTGTCAGACACCAACCCGTCGATTATCTCCCCCTCCACCCCGACGTCATATCACTGTTTAACTGCGAGCTTTCAGTATTGTACTCATTACTATTACCACATGATTGGTAATGAATACGTGGAAAACTAACTCCCAGGTCAGAAGGATAGGTACACGATATATCGTATTTTCATACCACGAGTATTTCTTCAGGAATAACTTTCTCCACCGTGGCGAAACCTAGCTTTAAAATAGTTTCACCCCTCCAAAAATGTTTCACTCCATGCAAGATTTTTTTCGAGGTAAGGGCTCTCCGGCTTAATTTTTCCCTGTTCTAACCCGCCACCCCCAATTAAAACATACCGCCCTCCATCGGCCTGTCGCTCTCTTCGACAGTCCCCCAACAAATTCCTGGGTGCGCGCCAGGTCAGTGGTAGTATGTACATTCTTTGCATTCTTACATCCTCAAATGTAATTAAAGGTGTGATTTAGAACTGGAAGTGTCGTTACGTAGATTTGGCAAGCGTCGGATATCTATTCGTACCATAATTGTTGATAGGGTAGCCCAACAACGATCCAATATTGACATTTAAACGCTTAAGGCTATCTCAGGAAACGGCAGTATCGTAGCTTCTGATCCTCAGAAACTTCTGAAGGATTTCCTCCATTCCTACTTGATTTAGATGTTGTTTCTTTCATCCCGGAAAGGGACAGAAAAGAAGGCTCCTCGTTGAAGCCAGAAACCCACTGCTACGATAATGATGCTTCGAAATTTCGCAGTTTGAGATGACTCATTCTCATTATCTTCTCGAACGGTGACCAGTGGGCCCCACATCTCGGAGAAACACTTTTCCTAGTATCCCGAAATTTTCCATGGGGTTGTTTTATCGTTCCCGAACCAACCCATCCAGGACATCCTTCTTGGATTGAGCAGATATCTCCTGGGCTGCATCTCAGTAAAATAGTTTTTTTCTGTTTTCAAGCTTTGACTTTTACTCTACGTTCTTGTTAAGTTTCTGAACCACTCTCTTTGTCCAAATGCTTTGTTTGAATTAGGGGTATGGGTTTCTGAAAATCATTCTGGGTGCCCCAATTCGGAATCATGCCAACAACCACTATAACATTATCTTCCTTTTAGTCCTCAAGCAGACAGTTTTGACTAAATTGAACCCATTTAAAGCCCTAACCTTCAAAAACAATAAAGTTGAAAAGATGTTTTACCCTAATCCTACCTTTCGTTGCGGGTATCCGCGCACCGGACAGATATATATATATATATATATATATATATATATATATATATATATATATATATATATCTTTTGTGTGCACAAAGTGTGAAGTGTGCACAAAAACTGCACCGTTTCGGTGCCCGGAGGGAAACCTGTACTCTCAAGTGGATGGTGTGGCCATGGGCTCTCCGCTCGGTGTCCTCTTTGCCGAGAGCTACATGACATTTGTAGAGGAGCAGGCTTTGAGCACAATGCCGACTAGACCCTATATATACCTTCGTTACATCGACGACATCTACACCGAAGTAGCGGATATGAGCCAGCTGAACAGCCTGAAAGAACACCTGGAGAAGGCTTCGAAGTTGACTTTCACAACTGAAGAAAGCATCGACATCAAGATATCTTTCCTGGATGTCCATGTAAACGGTTCAGCTAAACACATCGAGACAAAGGTGTTCAGAAAGCCTACCAACACCGGCCAGTGCATGAACGGGCGCAGTGAATGCCCAAAACGGTATAAAGAAAGTGTTATCCGGGCATATGTACACCGTGCCCTCACCCACTGTTCCACATGGGAGCTTGCTCATCAAGAGCTGGACAGAGTAAAGAACATCCTCGTCAACAATGACTACAGCACCGAAGATATAGAAAACATTATCAGAAAGCAAATGAACAAATACTTTCAAAACAAGACACCAACAACTAAGACCGGTACAACCCACAAAATATTCTACCAGAACTCAATGTCAACATCATACCTCAAAGATGAAAAGGTCATTCAAGCTATCATCAGCAAGAACTGCTCGCCAAAGCAGCTCGGCGACTCTATCGAGCTAGTGATATTTTATAAGAGCCCTAGGACAGCAACTCTCGTATTGAAAAACAACCCTTCACAAGACCACTCGGATCTGAAAGCCACAGATGTAGTGTACAGATTTAAATGTAAACATGGTGACTGTGCGCACCAAACAAACTGTTCCTACATCGGCTACACAACAACCACACTATCCAGACGACTGACGAACCACCTACAGCAAGGAGCACTGGTGAGCCACGTGCGCCTCTCCCACAGCAAAGAACTCACCAGGAGCGACATTGTGGAGAACACCACCATACTGACGCGCTGCCACGACAAAAGAAAACTGCAAGCCCTGGAAGCGGTCTACATCCGTGAAATGAACCCGACCATCAACAGACAGATGAATCTGGTGGCTAAACTAGCCTTGTATGAAAGCGTCCCGCTGAGATTACATAGCTAAAACCCAGAACATCTAGCTATTAAAGTGCGAACCCGTATTAAAATATGTTAGTTTAACGCAATTCAAATATCATTGTGTATCCGTGTGTGTTTATGATTGATCATGTCTTAGATTTTAAGGATATTGGTAACGTGCAAACTTTGAAAACGAAGTGCCCGCACGAATAATGCGTCTCTTGTGATTGTTTTTTACTTGCCTATGCTATGAAATAATGTTCGCTCATTTTAGAAGGTATGGAGTCCGACGCGAATATTTACGAACACTAGATCGATTTTGCTGTGTATTTAATATGTTTAATTATGCCAGAGGATGATATTAGAAATATCGAAACGTTGCAAAGCCCAGAGTCGTTTGGTGTTATTTTAAAAGAATTCAATCGCGAGAACAAGAAGCTTATCAGGACCATATCACTTAGCCGAAAAGTAACAAAGGCCCATTTCGCCGTCATATTCAACGAATATTGCATCAAAGAAAACCTGCTCCCGAAGTACTCATATATATATATATATATATATATATATATATATATATATATATATATATATGTTACAGGCAGGGTGAAGAACCAGGCATTCTGCAGAATGCCTAGGCATTCTGCAGATTGCCCAGCCAGTTTGGCATTCTGCAGAATGCCTAGGCAATCTGCAAAATGCCTAGGCAATCTGCAGATTGCCAAAGCGTCTGGGCATTCTGAAGAATGCCTAGGCATTCTGCAGAATGCCTAAAACTTCAGGCATTCTTCAAACTGCCTAACGCAATTTGCTCAGATAAGCATTCAATCAGGCAGTTATTCGCTACCAAACAATCTATTTCATCTCACCCAGTGTTCCAAACACTCCACAGGCCAGGAATCGCTTTATGGAGCCTGTGGTTCCCAGTTACCGTTCCCAAAAATACATAGGTTTTGTGACTAATTTCTTTGAACAGATACACATTCAGTAGTTTGATTTTACTGAGCAATTTCACCGCTGGTGGTTCTGATTAGACCTCCTTTAGTTTTTCGCAAATGCTTCCGATTCAATTTAAGGGAGAGCCTCGTCACTTTGCACACCTCTAGAGTGATTGATTCCACAACGTATGACCAAAATTGGCATAGGGCAGGCCATGCCAACAAGTTTTGAAGACATTTCGAAACCCATGTAAGACGATTATAGTATTCCAAAATGAGGCCGACAGGGTGTAACTCGGCGTCTAGAAGAGAAGAACTAGATTAGGCTTATACACATCATGCGAAATCTTTTGAAGGGACAAACCTGTCTGCTGGCAACCATTTTGAGGTCAGGTCAATAACAAGGTCACCAGAGGTCACGAAAAGTCCCAGTTTTCGAAGTTGTTTGGGTCTTTAACTTTTGGACGAGGTAAGTTACAGCAGTAAATTTGGCATCATAGTGACGAGCATGACCAAGAGATTCAAATGATGTACAACATGAGCCTGAAAAGGTTTTTATTCGATTTGACCTTCGCTTGAGGTCAAGTGTGCGATGGTACCTTTCAAGGTCATGTTGCATATCATTCAACTGCTTGGGTCTAGATGAACTCATCGATGCCTTTGACTTTGTTCTGTGAGTAATGGTTAGCGAGTTATAAAGGTAAAAAGCTAATAGTTATAGTTATATAGCTTATAATGTTATAGGTTATAAAGCTAAGTTGGTCAGAATTTGACTCATTTTGCCCTCTGTGACGTCACGGGTCTACAGACATGGTTCAAGCTTGCTTTGAAAGTAGAAGACAGTAAGACACTTCCAGCGCCGTTTCAAGTTTTTCGGTGTCAGCTCCGGTTCCCGAGACCATAGTGAGGGTCAGATCGGACCCTCCCCTCGGTTTGTTCGCGAATTATTGTGCGCCGATTTAAACAAGACGTACATCGTTTTTCTGGCCTTTAGTTTGATTAACTAGACAACTTACCACCAAATATTAACATCAGGTCAGATCAGGTCAACAAGTTATGGCATCCTTTTTTAAACCATGTAAGGCCATTTTGTTCTCCTAAAATGAGTCTGAAAAAACAGGGTGTCACCGAATTATAGAAGAACTAGATTACGTTTTGAAAAATCATTCAAAAGCACTTGACATGAAAAATATACGCGCTTACTACTTTAGACCTGCGGCAACACGTCATGGATTTGCGGGTCTTCCAAATTGCCCAAAATTATTTTTCAATGGAGAAACTCGAGTAACGTAAGCAAAACGGTCATTCGATAACAGGTAACAAAATTGAAAAAACCTATAAAATCACTAACCTTTGCGACGACAAGCTTCTTCACGTACCCTTTTAACCCGCGCCCCACCGGGGGTCCGGCGCCAACCTTCGCTCCACCGGGGCCATCGATGACCCCCTTCTAACTCCGAACATATAACGGTTAGCGCAAATCTGCGAAGTGCATTAGAAAGCTCGCGTGAATTCAGTAAGAAATTACTTTGCATGTTTAAGCGCTCAAGTCAATGGTTTGACCTTCAGAGGTCAAGTTACTTCACGATAGGCCATTTTCACTCAAATATGCAGTGCTCAAGCAAACGGGGCATAACTCTTATGCAATTAGAGCTATTGAGATCTGGTAAAGTAAATTTGATAGGAAAAGGCCAGACCCTATGACCTATGGGATCCGTGAAAGGGTGTCGAAGACCGCTGTTCTGAGCAGTCTGAGCATTTGCAATCATTTTTGTGACTTTTAGATCATAAGACAGTTTTTCCTCATGCTTTTTCAATGGCAGAGGTCACCCCCTGACCTGACCTCAGATCACGAAATCGAAAAATCCCGGACATACACCTTGTAGACCCTGGAGGGGCCATGAAGTGTAGGAAGTTTCAAATTGATCGACTAATAAATGTAGCTCTTAGAGAGCTCAAAAATTGAAGTGAGGTGACCTTGGTTGACCTGGTCTGGTGACCTGACCTTGGGTGACCCGGGGTAAAAAATGTCAGGGATGGTGGAAAAATGATAGGGTGAAAGATAGAGCCCTCAACCGCGGTGCTGCGTCTCGTCGTTTTTCTGCTATCCTGAAAAACCTTAGGGGAGCTATCGATGGCCCCGGTGGGGCGAGGGTTAAATCCTAACTGTGCCCCAACAACCAGGCTCAGCAACTCTGTCGTAGCAATCCCCTACCCTGGCAAATGTTGCCACACTTCACGACCCATTCCTTGAAATAAGCTTCGCCCCTTTGTTCTGCATCATTTAAGTAAACACCCCTCCCGCAAAATTCTTTCACACACTTTAGAGGCAGGCGAAGGTGCTTTGCACAGAACGCCCTATAAAACGTCCTTGACTAACTAACTAATTGGTCTAAATTTGACTCATTTTGGCCCACTGTGACGCCACGGGTCGACGGATCTGGTTCAGACTTGGCTCCAAAGTAGAAGACGGTGAGTCACTTCCGGCACCGTTCTATTTCGTTTCGTATTACCTACTTCCGGGTCCTGAGATCCTAAAGGGTCCAATCGTACCCCTCTCCCAGGCGGTGGTGTGAACAAAAAGAGCCCAAGAGGGTCCGGGTTAACAGTGAGAATCTAATGCGAGACAATGAGAAACAGAGCAAGTATTCAGGAAATCAAAACTGGCTCATTCTACCGCATGCTTATCGTCCTGAATATGCATATTGTGTCCATGTGGTAGGCTGTACTGGATTGAACGGAGTTGATCTCGTTTGCCCCGAAGAAGCTACCAATCTTTGTGATCTGGATCGTTACGCTGCGAAGTGCTACGATATTAGGAATAATTTGGCTGTTGAGTATTTTGCTTAAATACTACAATGCAAACTTTGTAATATTTCTTAATTTTCAGCACAGGTATTTAAGAAAGCTTGGTTTAATTATGGTATGGTCTCGAAAATTATTTGGAAACAAATGATTACATGATAATTGTAGCTTACAAAATTCCGGATGAACATTAAGTTGAATAATGTTTTCAAATTTGCCACGCAAACCCCCAAAATGATTTTTTTCTGAAACATTTCGATACTCTGACTAGATATGATGAAACACATTTGTTTAGAAGTAACAGTTTCCAAGTCAGTTTTGAAGACGCAACCCTTCGAAAGCACCACTCTACACGGATTTTGAACTATCCTGAAAAGAAATGTGTGGCCAGCAAACATTGGTGTACTGAATATGTTTGAAATATTCTGCATTGCAAAACTAAGATATTTCTGGTAGGCTGTTAACCGTTCCACAAAATTTACAATGTTTGCAATTTACCATTGGAGAAAAGCATACAAATAATTGATTAGATCTCAAAGTTTCAGCATCCTGTCTCGTGTGAGATTCGAAAGCCTTCTCGACGTGCGAAACCAAACAAATCAGCTAACACACCAATGCTGGCAAATGACTAGCACGCATAAATTTTTCACGATCTGCAGGACGAAGAGGAGTATGGGGTACCCTATAAAAGAAGCGCTAAGCAAGATTAAAAAAGTACTTGCTGACAAAAATTGGTGTTGAGGTAAAACTGACAAAAGGATTCGGATCTGGAAGCCGTAAAAGACAGTAATCTATGCCACCTGATCAACGATGTCCATAATCGTCGTGGCCACCTGGGAAAGGAAAAATGAAAAACAGCTCCAAAGACGAGTTTGAACCATATACGTTGACCCGTGACGTCACAGAAGGCAAATATGGGTAAAATTTTGTCCCATTTAGGAAACCCTTTGTAGTTCGGGAACCATTAGACCTAGAACAAGGTCAAAGGCATCCATGTGTTCGTCTTGACCCAATCATTGATATGCAACATGACCAATGAAGGTTCCACCGCGACCCTGGTCTCAGGTCAAGGTTAACAAAATTTGACCTCAGGTCAAGGCCAATTAATGACCTTTAAGAAATATTGCTGCACATCATTTGAATCCTTGCGTTATGCTCGTCACTATGATGCCAAATTTATTGATGTATCATATCTTGTTCAAAAGTTATAGACATTAACAACTCCAATACCATGACCTTTGGTGACCTTTTTATTGACCTGACCTCACAATGGATGCCAGCATGCCGATTTGTTCTTTCAAGAGGTTTCAGATAATATAAACTTTAATTAACAAATAATATATACTTATAAACTTGATCAAGTTCTTCTAGAAGCCGAGTTACACCCTGGTTTTGTCAGCCTCATTTTGGAATACTATAATCATCCTAAATAATATCTTAAAAACTGGTTGACCTGGCCTGCCCTATTGTGAGGAACACGTGCCTGCTTGCATGTTGTGCGCCCTGCATGTCGTGTGCATGTATTCACCGAATGCATGTTATGCACCCTGCATGTCGTGTGAATGTATTCACAGCGTCTCACACATATATCTGCTTGCATGCGCCCTTCTCGTGCCATGTATGTCCAGCATATGTGTAGCTAAATTCACCTCTCTATTTCAGGTCACTCTTATCTATCTCTGTAAATCTAAGGAATACACTACTCCATTCAAGCACGCGTGTTAGTAGCGATGCCGGTCTGAGAGACTTATTCTGACACTATGCCAATTTTGGTCATACGTTGTGGAGCCAATTACTCTAGAGGTGGGCAAAGTGACGAGGCTCTCACTTAAATTGACTCGGAAACATTTGCGGAAAACCAAAGGAGGTCTAATCGGACCCACCAGCGGTGAACTTGATCAGTTTAAATCAAACTACTGAAGGTGTATCTGATCAAAGAAGTTAGTCACAAAACCTATGTATTTTTGTAAACGGCAACTGAGAACCACAGGCTCCATAAAGCGATTCCTGGCCTGTGGAGTGTTTGGAACACTGGACGAGATGAAAAAGATTGTTTGGTAGCAAATAACTGCTCGATGGGATGCTTATCTGAGCAAATTGTGTTAGGCAGTTTGAAGAATTCTGAAATTTTAGGCATTCTGCAGAATGCCTAGGCATTCTTCAGAATGCCCAGACGCTTTGGCAATCTGCAGATTGCCTAGGCATTTTGCAGATTGCCTAGGCATTCTGCAAAATGCCAAACTGGCTGGGCAATCTGCAGAATGCCTAGGCATTCTGCAGAATGCCTGGTTCTTCACCCTGCCTGTAACACACACACACACACACACATATATATATATATATATATATATATATATATATATATATATATGTATATATATATGTATATATTTTTCTAATTTTTAAGATTTTAAAATTCCAACAGCGACGTAACCAGCGGCGATCCATCAGAGACCTACGCCATCGCGGCTCGTGTCACATCTATCACGCCGATCCGCCCCGGAATGCCGCCACCGCGCGTTGGTCCTGTCACCCCGATGAAGTCGGCAGTGTTTTCATGCAGGCTCCTCCGCACCGCACATCTCCACGTCAGACCTCTGCACCAGGGCCAGCATCACAACACTCGTGTCCGAGCCGCTCAGGAGGCCGGCCACAGCACGCTGCTCCAGCCACTCCAAAGACGCCGACAAGGACACACAGCTGCAGCAGCGGCAACCTGTCATGCTCTGCCGGATGGTCATAGATTATCACACTGATGCCGACGCGCCCGCTGCTCTCCGCGAAGGCCCACCTCATGCTCTCAATCCAGACACGATTTAGGATATAAGATAGAAGTTCGAATAGGGAAGGTACAGAAAGGATTAGCTTGTCAGAGTTCCCTCCCCAAATAGTTAACGCATGTTACATCCCAATTACACGTATGGTACCTAATACCTAATTTGATTACAGAGCAACGCAGTACAAAGAAAGGAAACAGCTAATTAGGATCGGACGGTATTTTGGACAAATTCTAGATCATCTTTACAACAAATGTATGAGTGTTAGGTTACGATTAATTTAGTAAATAAGTAGGTATTAAAGTATGACTTCCAAGGGACAAAAGGACGCATCCCCACGGTATAGGCAAAGAGGGATACACCCCCCCCGCCGCCGTGCGGTCGAAATGGGGAGCTTGATCAACCAGCTTCCGTCTGGGCCAGAACTTCCCCCTCCCCAGTTTGCATATCAGGTTATTCCACACATCAAAACTCAGGTCAGGTCAACGTACACTGACGTGCATCCCATCCCCTACCCCCCACAAAACCCCTCCCCTCACTACCCCCAAGACCCATCTGAAACTGGACAAGGGTTTAAGAGTGCCACCCAGCACCGAGGCCGCACGGACGGGCCACCGGCGAGCGGCGCCGAAATAACTCCGGCGCCCACTCCGCACCCGCGGACCAAGAGGGCCCGAGAGTGCGGAGGAGTCCCAAGCGCCAGCAGGAACTGTCGCTAAAACGGTCGCCCTCCCAGCAGCCACAGACCGAGATCCGATATCAAGCCAGACTCATTACTTGAACCAGTCTTTTCATGGTGAAGTTTGGGTGAATATTTACCAGGTGCTAATTTATCCTCTTCTCTTTGAACCAACATGCCGTTTTAATTTTGTAAGGGATCCTGAACCCAAACTGGACGTTTGAGTGCTGTAACTGCTGTTGACCGTTGTCTACCACTGGCGCAATCACACGCGGGGCAGCCTATCATAAGCAGCGAGCTTTAATTCCACCCTGCCAAACTTTTCTGAAAGGTTCTACTCCTGGACCTGATTATTGTCCCAACCGGTACTTTACCAGGACTTCCCATGACCGGTACGAATGGAGATCCCATGTTCCAACCACTTCAGCAGTAGCTGAAAATGTTCCTGCAAATTTTTGGATGGATGAAACAAACTTACACTGCTTGTAGGGGACGCAAGCCAAAATCTGCTGTTTTTCTGTTGTGTTTTCTTTCGAGCTGTCAATATTTTCTCACAGATGACATAGGAACATCTTATTTTAGTCTAGGCAGAATATTTATCTTGTAGCATGGCAAAAAAAAAGAATATCGGCAAGATTGGCAAATTATAGAAGTCCTAATGCAGTTTACAGATTTATCAGTGGATTCGAAATATTCTTGAAACAAATTAAATGAATTTATTAACGTGCTCAAACTGCACTTCATAGGGAACATGATTTTATTTCCCCGATCTATTGCATCGTAGCATATGTGACGGGGGCGCTGGGGTCGCGGGGCTCGTCGCTCGGTGCGAGTCGGGCTGTGGCGTCGTCGCCGCCGCTGTTGTTGTGCGTCGTTCGGGCCGGCCGACCTCTCGGTGGTCCGCCGTGGCGGCTGCTCGTGACCGTGACCCGCTCGCTCGCGATGGTGGCGACGTCGCACCCGCTCCCAGCATCACACTAAATTTTATTTGAGAGAGGTCGTGCTCGTCGCGTGCGCGGTCGAGTGGCGGGCCGAGTTGACGGTGGGCAGTGGACAAAGTCGGCTAGCTTGGCCGAGTCCTCCAGACGGGCGAGCCTGTGTCCCGACACTCCCACTCGACACCCTTGGGTTCCAGGAAGGGAATACAGCTAGTGCCGAGCTTTGTAGCCCTCCCCGGTAGCAGGGGTCCCACCCGCCTCTCGCGATTTTGGGGGCCCGTTTAACCACCCGTACGCCAAGTATTACCCGCATAGAAGCGGCACCGAAACCGTCAATCCTCTCCCCGCCCCTTTAAGTGCCCGCTAACTCTTATTATTTCCCTCGGACCTATCATCACAAGTTACACCCCCCCTTTTAACCCGCGCCCCACCGGGGGTCCGGCGCCACCTTCGCCCCACCGGGGGCCATCGATGGCCCCCCTCTAACTCCGAAAATATGGGCGTTAGCGCAAATCTGCAAAGTGCAATAGAAAGCTCGCGTGAATTCAGTAAGAAATTACTTCGCATGTTTTAGTGCTCAGGTCAATGGTTTGACCTCCAGAGGTCAAATTAGGTCAAGATCGGCTATTTTCACTCAAATATGCAATGATTAAGCAAACTGGGCATAACTCTTATGTCATTAGAGCTATTGAGGCCTGGTAAAGTAAATTTGATAGCAAATTGCCAGTACTTTTTCCGCTATGTGGAACGTAAAAACCTCCCGCCAGTGGTTTGACCGCCAGAGGTCACCTCGTGACCTAATATGACCTGAGGTCACGAAAGGTCTAAAAGTGACCTTGCTGTATATCAAATGAAAGCCAGTGACAAGACAAACACGATGGTGTTTGTTTCACCGCTCTAGTTCAATTAGGTCAAAAGTTATTGTCAAAATACTGTTTTTGACCTCTGGTGACCTTGGATGACCTTGGAAAAGTCAAAGGGCAAATATGACCCCTGGGATCCGTGAAAGGGTGTCCAAAAACGTTGTTCTGAGCGGTCTGAGTATTTGCAATCATTTTTGTGGCTTTTATATCATGAAATAGCTTTTCCCCATGCTTTTCCAATGGGAGAGGTCGCCTCGTGACCTGACCTCAGGGCACGAAATCGAAAAATCCCGGATATACACCTTGTAGACCCTGGAGGGGTCATGAAGTGTAGGAAGTTTCAAATCGATCGACTCTGAAATGTAGCTCTTACAGAGCTCTAAAGGTGAAGTGAGGTGACCTTGGTTGACCTCGTCTGGTGACCTGACCTTGGGTGACCCGGGGTAAAAATTTCAGGGATGATGGGAAAATGATGCAGTAAGAGGTAGAGCCCTCAACCGCGGTGCTGCGCCTCGTCGTTTTTCTGCTATCCCGGAAAAACCTTAGGGGGGCCATCGATGGCCCCTCCGGTGGGGCGAGGGTTAACCGATTCTTCCATAGCTACCTTAACTACTTGCCCTTTCGTACCCTCCTATCGTGGTTCTCTGAGCTGCACTGACTTCTCGCCTCAAACATCATCTGTCTCGGTGGGCTATTTCCACGTACCAGGGGTCCAGTCTCTCTGGGAGCGGATTTGTTTTGCCTACGCCAGCACTTTTCAGCATCGTTAACCCCTAAACCAGTCCCCTACCTTAATACTTCCTCCCCTTTTTTGTCACGTCATCCGTTCCGGCGTGTGCTCTCACTGTCAGATCCGGAGCGAATGCCCTCAGTAAACATTCTCACCACCGGGGCCTTACGCTAAGCATGCACTCATAATTCACCTTGACCTAGGGCCATTCTTTCTCGCGCCTCTCACTTGTTCTAAAAATTCTGAGTCCCTCCCCAATTTCATATCCCTCCCGGTGTTTCCGAGATCTGACGGCTAGAGCCCCGTCGGCCAACGCGAGCGGTATGTAGAAGGTTACACTCCTCCTATCCGTGATCGTGGTAGGGTCTTATTTATTCGTGAAAGGGCGTGCATAGCGGATGGCCGATTCGGCCCCACCTAAGCCCAATCAGCCAATTAGGCCGGGCTGCACATCCCCCGACAGAAAGAAGTGGGCGAATTCACCTGGGGCTATGCTTACGCTTTGCTACCGTTTGCGGGCGCAACCGATGGAGGGGCGCGAGTGGTGGGATCCCCGGTCGGTCAGACCGGTACGACCCGCTACCTGCAGGCCGCTCTAAGGCACCAAACGTTCCTCGTTCTATGGCCTGTCACTCACCCACCGCCAGTTACTCACGCGCACCCACACCGGCGGCCGCAGCTCCCAGGGCTTGGCTAGAGCCCAACAGGAGGTAACTCGGCTCCGCCCTTCCCCGATGATCCAGTGCTCCTCCTTCCCGCCTCATTTTCTCCCTAAAAGAAACTTACTAAACGCTGGCTGCGTCAAATCCCGCCTGCACGGACCATGCTAGTGGATGCGTCGCTGAGCCGTAGCCCCTAGGGCTTGGAGGTCACGGACATGGGACCACCGGAATGACCGAGTTCCGGCTTTTAATTTTACTAGCCTCCGGGCGTTCACGCCATAGTCTACTCACAAACAACTTCCTAGCGTGGGGAGCCTCCCTAGGCTCGGTCCTCCCCTCGGACCCTACCCGCCCACGAGTCCCACACTGACCACCCGTCCCTCACGTCGGCTCCTCCATGGCCCAGCCAGAGCCATGAGTCGACGTCTGCCACGCCTTTTCCGGCTAGGCTATCCCAAAAATTGACAGCTTACCCCCGTCACGAAAAAAACTTCCTCCGTTACGGCGGAGCCCGCCTGATCCTCTCATCTTCATCGTTTCGGCCTGGCAAGTGTGCAACAAAACGACTGCCAGCAATCTCCGACGTCCCACGTTCCCTTTTTTGTGCGATCGGTGCTCCGTGGTTCGGACCAGAAGGTTTCGACAGCGGACAGCATAGCCAGAGGGAGCCCGTAGGCTCGAAGTCTAGAAGGATAGTACCGGGTTAGTAAGACGGGCAGGTGAAGTGATGTAGAGTGAAGGTCGGTTCAAGGGCAATCACAGTGCACGTTTCGGCGCCTCCGTGACCCCCAGGAAGAGGAGAGCCGCCATGACTCTCTTTCGGGAGCCAATGGGCCCGAAGGCTAGAAGGATAGTACCGGGTTACTAAGCCGGGCGGGAGGAGTGATGTAAAGTGACGGTCGGTTCAAGGGCAATCACAGTGCACGTTTCGGCGCCTCCGTGACCCCCAGGAAGAGGAGAGCCGCCATGACTCTCTTTCGGGAGCCAATGGGCCCGAAGGCTAGAATGACAGTGCCGGATTACTGAGGCGGGCGGTTAAAGTGACGTAGAGTGAAGGTCGGTTCAAGGGCAATCACAGTGCACGTTTCGGCGCCTCCGTGACCCCCAGGAAGAGGAGAGCCGCCATGACTCTCTTTCGGGAGCCAATGGGCCCGAAGGCTAGAAGGATAGTACCGGGTTACTAAGACGGGCGAGAGGAGTGATGTAAAGTGACGGTCGGTTCAAGGGCAATCACAGTGCACGTTTCGGCGCCTCCGTGACCCCCAGGAAGAGGAGAGCCGCCATGACTCTCTTTCGGGAGCCAATGGGCCCGGAGGCTAGAAGGATAGCACCGGGCTGCTAAGACGGGCGGGAGGAATGATGTAAAGTGACGGTCGGTTCAAGGGCAATCACAGTGCACGTTTCGGCGCCTCCGTGACCCCAGGAAGAGGAGAGCCGCCATGACTCTCTTTCGGGAGCCAATGGGCCCGAAGGCTAGAATGATAGAGCCGGATTACTGAGGCGGGCGGTTAAAGTGATGTAGAGTGAAGGTCGGTTCAAGGGCAATCACAGTGCACGTTTCGGCGCCTCCGTGACCCCCAGGAAGAGGAGAGCCGCCATGACTCTCTTTCGGGAGCCAATGGGCCCGAAGGCTAGAATGACAGTGCCGGATTACTGAGGCGGGCGGTTAAAGTGACGTAGAGTGAAGGTCGGTTCAAGGGCAATCACAGTGCACGTTTCGGCGCCTCCGTGACCCCCAGGAAGAGGAGAGCCGCCATGACTCTCTTTCGGGAGCCAATGGGCCCGAAGGCTAGAATGACAGTGCCGGATTACTGAGGCGGGCGGTTAAAGTGACGTAGAGTGAAGGTCGGTTCAAGGGCAATCACAGTGCACGTTTCGGCGCCTCCGTGACCCCCCAGGAAGAGGAGAGCCGCCATGACTCTCTTTCGGGAGCCAATGGGCCCGAAGGCTAGAATGATAGTGCCGGATTACTGAGGCAGGCGGTTAAAGTGATGTAGAGTGAAGGTCGGTTCAAGGGCAATCACAGTGCACGTTTCGGCGCCTCCGTGACCCCCAGGAAGAGAAGAGCCGCCATGACTCTCTTTCGGGAGCCAAGGGGCCCGAAGGCTAGAAGGATAGAAAAGGCACGGCCATGGCACATAGGATGGCGTTTGAATAATTCTTACGTCTTTATTGTACTATGCCATGTGCGATTGAGAGGACGAAATAGTGTTGAAGGGAGCTTGGTCCGAACCACTTTGCACGACTGCGCTGCTTTGACAGCCCCTCTTCCCTTGCTTGGAACCTTTGGAGGCATATGGGCGTCTCCAAATGCTATTCGCGGTTTTGAGTGTGCTTCAGCCTATCTTGAGCGGCATGTTTGCGTGACGTTGTAGGCTCATTCGCACCTACCCAAAAACCAAAACAAAACAAATGAATACTCGTCGTAATTACGGCACTGAGCTGCCCACTCCATTGCTCGACTATGCTATCGATTCCCGTGAGGCCCTCTGCAAGAAAAAGCTCTATTTCCCCCTTTCATCCTTTTATTAAATTGACATTTCGCGCACCAAAAGCGAACGTTACAGTGGAAAAAACACCCTAACGTGGTCGAACTGGGTTTAAATGCACATTTCATTGTCTCCGAATTCCATATTTATGCCGGTGCATAACTGCCCGCTGACGCCCAAGTCCACATACACAAACACATTACCCCGTCCCCCGTGCCTTCCAAGATTTCATCCACCCCCCTGCCGGGTAGGCGCTCCAAAGCTCGGCTCATTTTTTTCAAAATGTCAAAATTTTGAGGGTGGGGAGGGGAGGTGGGTCAGACCGTTCCGCATAGCGGACTCACTTGCTTGTTGGTGTCGCTCGCTCCCGGAGTGCCTGTCCGTCCCACACGTCGGCCCCTGACCGAATGCCTCTCCCTTCTCTCCTCCTCTCCTCCTTTCCTCGGAGCTTTCACTCTGCTTTTCACGCCCGTTCCGTGGGGCCGTCCCATTGGCTGACTCGCTTCCTGGGCACACCTGTCCCGCTTTCTGCTAGCTTCTCCTCTGTTTCTGCTCATGCCCTCCGTCCGGGGGTCGTGGGAGGTCACTCGCCTTTGCCGTACTGCACTCCCTTCGCTGGTCTGACTTTACAGCTGGCTCCGTGCGGACTCTCCTTTCCACGCTGCACCGCAGGAGGGGCTCATGCGCGGTCGTTTTGAAGAGGGGGAGGGAGAAAATAGTGCCAAAAAAATAATGAAAAGACAACAGCTAGGAGAGCCTTTTCGGCAGAGGTTTACAACGCACATCTATAATTACACT